>SZWC01010332.1:76865-100731 GCA_023375785.1 Penium margaritaceum
GGGGGGGGGGTGTACAGGCCACATACAAATTTTCAAGTGCGATGGTTTTATGGTTCTCATTGCAGATTTATCATTGGTACTCATGTGTGTTGGAACTTCACCGCGAAATAGGTGTTTCCAACTGGTGGGAAACTTCCTGTGATTGGAATCATGACACTGACAGGCCATTCTTCGGAAGGCTTAATGCCAATGGTCGGGATCTCTACAATTGTCCGATTCTCTTTCAAGAACTGAGGCTCTGGGGACAAAATTGTGTGAAAGACAGACCTCTTCCTCGAGGAAGAAAGGCTTCTGAGGGACGATGTTCGAACAGAAGTTGTGAAGGACAAAGAAAGAACCTTGGATGTGCGGTAGATGCACAAGGTTGAGACATGAGGTGAACATAATGAAGAGGAGAGGGTGCTGTGAGGCAACACGAAATGTTCCAGTGTACAAAACTCCACTACAAAATGAGACTTGAAAGGTGTAAACACATGGGGTTACCAGGGGCTGAACCATGGAGTGGAAAGAGAGAAAATCTATGTGGCATGGTGTGTGTTCAAATTAGAAGGGTGTGGATGGGGCTTTCATGCAGTTGTGGCCTTGGTGAATAGGCAAAAGGGAGGCAGTTGCATTCCGGTTGGGCAAGTGGCGGGAGGAGAGAAAGGATGTAAAAGTACGGAGGAAGGGGGACTTAACGCTTTTGGGTGCAGGGATAGCAACGTTTTCAAGAGAAAGCAATTTTGGTTGAAAGCAAAAGCCTTCAAGAGAAACCTTGGCCTTGGAATTTGGTTGGGTACTGTTCCATTGTATGAAACCATCTTAGATGGCGTCCATTAGTGGGTTTCATAGATGGAGAGGATTGTCAGCGTATTGCCTAAACTAAGGGGGGTTGAGAACGAACATGCGGATCGTACGCTACATTTTGGGAGTCACATGGCTGTCCAGTTTCTTCATGTTAGGAAGAGATGACAATGAGGAACTCTTGAGTCCAACAATTTCAACGAATAATAATTTGGAATGTGAAGAACCGGACATGTTACATGAGGTGCCCATGCTTTGAAAATGGTCTATTCAAAGCATCAGAATTCACAACATTCGTTACATTTTCTGGAGAGAGGTGGGATGATGACCATTTCACAACCTGATTTTCAAGTGTCATCAATGACACATGTCACTGATAAGATATGGACCGAATATCTATGCGACAATGCTCGGCTGCATCCCTTGCGACAAATGAACATGAGATGGAGGCTTTATTATTATTTTTTTTTGGGGGGGGGGGGGGGAGAGGGGGTAGACACATTGGAATGGCCTTCTTAGATTTATGTGTCAACATTGCAAATTTCAAAACATATCGTAATCCTTCTTTGACAACAAAGTCAACCTAATGCAGGATATTGGTCTATTCCAAAGCCCGCTCTCATAAACCCAAGTCTTTGTGCTATATCTAAGCACAGGCTGATGTCTGGCTCCGTGGTAGTGGATCCCGCCATGTTCCCTTCCAATCTCGTCACTCATTGAGCAGTCGTTTCAAGCAATGTGACGGGACACTGCGCCATGAATCATGGCATGGTGGGGTTGCTTTCGCGACCGCCCGACTGGGAGCTTCAGCAAGGAGTTGGCGCGGTGGAAGGCGCTCCAAGTCTGCTTCAACGTGGGGAAATGACAAAGGATAGGACTGGACATTGAGACTCCTTTTTAGAATGGCAGATGTTGCGCATACTGATCGCCCATCTAAATTGCGTGCAACACTGCAGACGTGTGTTCCTAACATCACAAAGCTTGATGAGGGATACAAGGACAACCAACGAGCGCTACTACTACAAGTGCTTTATAGAGATTATAAAATTTGTTAAACTATACACGCATTACTACATGGAGGAGATTCTCATAGATCTGTAAGCAAGGACATAGTTGAGAAGCAACAATTGCATACTGACATGTTCATGTGGGTTCTGCTCGCGTAAACGTACAATGTTACTTCCCTGACATACGCAAATCTCTAAACTCTGTGAGCAGGCATTTTTGTCACGACATTTGTGGCCCATGGCGTGACAATTTCCGAAATTTGAATGCCGTTCAGCCGACGGAAATCTGGCCAATCGTCCCGACCTCCGGTGTTAGATTCCAGGAGTCTCTTATAACTTCGATCACCTTCTTCAAATGTCAACAAAAGTGTCACAACTATATCGATGTTTCAATGTTGTTTGGTTGAATTCTTGATGACACTAGGATTTTGTAAAAAATCCGTCTCTACACTCTCAAAGCCCCCCCAACTTCTCGATGGGGGTTCTCGAAGCAGCCACTCACAGGACGACCTTGCATGCGTCGCTCGGCTCGAGCACCGAGGACCCAACATATGCCTCATTTGCATTCTTGGCAGTGTATGTATGTACTCGACTTACTCGTTACTTCTCATCAAAGTACACTTATTGCTTAACACAAATAATCCATTTCTCCCAAATCCTTGAATCGTCTTTCATCCCACACCTCATCACTGTGAACCACATAAGTTCCGCTTGGTGCAACACTTGTTATTAGAGCGTAGCGACACTGGAGGGGAAACGGGCGCATTAACCACCTGGCAACAAGTGCGTACAAGTCCTCACCACATCTCTACCATTTAGAAGACTTTACGCTTTGTGACAACAATGGCAAACGGAGCAAGGGAAATCGGCAACGAGCAGCAGTCCCCGAAGAAACCTTCAACGATGGAGGATCTGTAATGTACGAACTCCAAGGCACTTGAGACAGACCATACAATAGTGAAAACCTTCACGACGAATGGTACAAAACTGACAAACCTGATGGCCAACCTGACGACGGACCCCTCGGGCACGACAAACTCTTCGCCCCCGCAAGTGCTCGTCAAGACGATACTTGGCACGATCCGAGGCACTGACCGACAAGCGCGAATCAACGAAGACATGTACCAGAGTTTGTTGGGAGTCGAGAGCTTGAACATCAATGTATTCCAACAGCTCAACATGAATATGGAGGA
Source organism: Penium margaritaceum (assembly GCA_023375785.1). Classification (NCBI taxonomy): domain Eukaryota; kingdom Viridiplantae; phylum Streptophyta; class Zygnematophyceae; order Desmidiales; family Peniaceae; genus Penium; species Penium margaritaceum. The sequence continues at coordinate 79,849 of SZWC01010332.1, forward strand.
TCTTTGGGTGTCTCCTGCACACGAAGCAATACTCACCAAGAGAATTTGACAACTCTTGAGGGAACCCCAAACTTGACTGGTACCTTCAAAACTGTTCAATCACGCAAACTCAAAGGGATAGACGGTTAGCATGTGGCTGACGAGTCAAGAGGTGTACTTCACCGCTCTTGGGGTGAACAACGATGTAGCGGGAGGGCCGGTTCGGCCCACCCTCCTCGCTGAAGCGAGGGGTGGTTGCGCACCACCCCTCGCGTCAGCGAGGACAGGCCAACGGCCAGCACTTAGTTCGCCGCCGGCCGGCTGGGCGGCTGGCGGCCGGCCAAGTGGCTGGCCGACCACCAGCCGGCCGGCCACCAGCCGCCGATCGCGGCCTAAGCTGGATCGGTAGCTGAGGGGCCACGAGGGCCTCGAGGGTGAGGCCTTGTGGCCTCAAGCCTTCGTCCTCACTCACCCTCCTTGCGAGCGAGCTAGCAAGGACAAGGGAGGGCGACGAGGGATGAGAGACAAGAGATGTAAGAGAGTTATGGCGGAAAATCGCCAGCGTGCCTCGCACGCGACGATTTTACATTAGAACAACAACAATATAAACAAAAGTTCGTTTGCAAGGAACGTCAACATAAAACAACGGAAGAACTCATGCAAATGCATGAGTTTGAGGTTAAAACCCTTGGTTTGCATCCCAAAACCAGGGGTAAGGTTAAAAATGGAAATGGTCCTCTAGGTCGTTGATGACGATTGCTCCTCAGTTTTGCAAGGGGGGAAATTCCATGACGCAGACTGAGAACGCCATTCTGCGAAATCGGACGATGACTTCAGAGAAGGAGCTGGAGGTTCTGGCCCGTTACAGTGATTCTAAGAGCCAGATGACCCCTGCGACCAAGGGTGCGATGGAAAAAGCGGCTTTAAGTGATACAAAAAACTGCCGACAATAACATATAGTAGTAGAAAGGCCAGAAAGGGGTGCGGCGTCTACACTTCACGGATTGAAGTGCCGTAAAGTGCGTTGGAGAGGTGGAAAAGAGTTGTACTTGGTGAAGTCTCTTCCCTCTAGTCCCTTCTCACTTCCAGGGGGCTGGGAGGACTTTTTTGGGATGGGATGGGGAGTTCCCATCCCTTAAAACCACCAAATCTCCCCCATTTTTAACGCTCCTTCCAAAACCCTTCATCCAAAAAATAGAGAAGCACTTCTTCCCAAGACCAAAGACTCTCGCGGCTTAAGATGCCAAGAAAACAGAAGGAAAAGGAGGCCCAAGCACTTTTTTTTTGTTGGAGGCCTCTCTACCGCCGTGGGACACAAGGGAGCCTCCTCCAAGGAGGCACAAGAGGCATTAAAAAAAATCAAGAGGAGGCCAAGGAGGACCAGAGGACAAGAACAGGAGAAAAGAGTGTGAAAAAAGGGTGATTAGAGGGACACTCTAGTGTCGTAGTGCCCTCTCCCTCCTTCACATTAGTGACCGTTCCTCACTCTCTTGGAGTAGGTGTTACACCTTGCTATCGTTTTCTGTTTTCTGAGACTTGTTAGGTTGTCAAGTGCCGTGAATCACAACTTAGTTGTACCTAGTTGTACTCCAGGAACCTAGTTCTCTAGTTGTACTCTAGGAACCTAGTTGTACTTCACGCGCTTGTGCTGACGTGGTAGCGTAGAAAATAGTTTTTTATATACCACGATATTGTGCCGACTGTGGCAGCCTAGGAAAATAGAAAAGTATTCCGTAATTGCCTCACTGATTGTGAGAGCAAGTTCACTTACGAGGCGATACCTCCCTGACATTATGGGGTGATCCTCACATCGCCTTTACGTGCTAGTTGCACGGGCGACAAGATGGCAATTGCTAGACCGTCCAAGGCCAACAAGGGAAAGGTGGTGACGGCATCACCATGCGCCCTTGGCGGAATCCAATTTTTGGGAGCCGCCGCTGTGAGCATGGTTGCCAAACCAAAAACAACCGTACCGTCGAAGGCCACCGGTGCCAACCTTGGCAACACCAAGAGACGTACAAAAGCTAGAAAAGTGCTCGATGAGCATATCGACGTGCACGTGGGTGACCCCACGCGGCGGGCAATGCGCTCGAGGAAGACCACCCAGGCGTGGACCCCGACAAAGAGCACAACGCCAAATATGGCAAAGGCGATGAGGATTGCAATCATCGCCATCGTCGTGCGGCAATCTCAAGCCGGTTTCTTGAGAAGGGAAGATGCTTGTCCAATTGCATGAAGTTGCCGACAACAGTGAGGCTGCCTAGAGCAACAAAGGCGCCGAAAGCAGCCCTCCAGGAAGTTCTCGCGAGAGCAAGTTGGATGACGTCGTCGTGAAGGCAGTTTGTGATGGCCGCCGAAGGCTTGCTGAGTTGGCTGCCGAGGCGGCGGGCCGACTTAAGATCGGCACTGACATTGCGAATGCAGTACCAAATGGAGGAAAGGGAGTAGAACCCCCTTTGAAAAAGGCGGCGGCGATAAAGTAGACCCACGCCTACTCAAGCGTCATTGCCTACAACAGCTTCCACCGGAAGATGGGGCTCCTCGGAGGGGTGTACGCAAACTGTACCCTCTTATAGTGGGTGAAGGTGCACAGACAATACGATGTCCTCGAGACAATCGCTGACGCACTAACGACATCACAGCTGAAGTTTGCGTCCGTCAACCTGGTGGTCCACGTCGAGCAAAGCATTACGAATTTTGACCGTGATCGCCAACTGTAGCATTTGGCAGCTCATGAGGCAACTCGCCAATGCGATGACCTCGACAAGGCGTTCCATAGAGTGATCCAAGCACGCATGGAGCAGTAATCATAGTGTGTCGTGGGTGTTGATGCCACCGCCAGTGGCAGCAAGGAGCCGCCTCCCTCAACGACCTTGGGGTTGGTCATGAACACGTCCTACTTCCACATTATGGAGATCTTCCAGAAGGGTGTAAAGCTGACCGACTTGCTGAAGTTCATGGAGAACTTTCTATGCATCCACAAGGCTCCACTTAGTCAGTGGGACGACCTTGCCATGACGAGGCTTGAAAAAAACCTCTTTAAGTACGTGGTCAAGGAGTGGAGTGTGCAGAGGCCACACCATGTCGTGGGAAGCAATTTGTGCAATCATGTGTAAGGAGTGTACCCTGCGTAATGAGGCGCACCGCACCTTCCACAAGATGAAAGAGTTTAGGCAGCTGGGTAGTTGGCTTGAGGCCTACTTGAGTAATTTTACTGCACTCGTGAAGGAGGCCAAAAGTTTCACATAGAGCGACCTGACCCACACCTTTAAGTACCGAGAGTACTTGCTGCTAGAGTGCTTGTACAATAGTCTTGCAAGCGAGAAGATGAAGAACATAACCACCACAACAGCAACGAGCTAGGCTTGGATAAGTTGGAGGGCGTTGCGAGACAACACGAGCAAAGTGTATTTGGCGAACCCGAAGCACTACTCGGATGCACGACCAAACGCTTGTGCAGAGCAAGGCCGCGATGCATGCATGGATGCTATAGGGACTGGAGGGACAGCTAGGCAGCAAGGCGCGGTCAAGGGCAAGAAACTTACAAATCCCCCAGCCAAGAAGACTGGTGGGAACAAGCCCTACAACCACAAGTGTGTCCGTGATAATGACCAGCTGCAGTCAGCACAAGCGTCACAGCAAGGCCTTCCACGAGGGACTATGCCACGACTGCATGCAGCTCAGATTGTTCAGGGCCTAGTGCCCTAAGGCTGCTAGTGTTGGACAAGAGGCCACATCATTTTCTGCAACTGCAGCACCTTGTGGGGATGCTGTAGCAAGAGGCCGCGGACAGGGCCATGGACAAGGCTGCGGGCACAGGAATGGACACGACCGTGCAAATGGAGAAGGCCTTGGTACAGATTTTTCCACCTTAGAGTGACGTTACTGAGGACCACTCAGGGGTAAATGTGGAGTGTGAGTGCGGATGCATATTGTCAGATGAGGATGTAAAACAGTTGAAATTGTTGACGAGTTCAATCTTCTGTGTTGTTTTCTCCCCTCTCATTGAACCTCATCATACACTTGTTGATCAACATTTCCCACTAAATCTTGCATCACCAGACAAGATGCATGAACGAACCTGCTTAGTGGTGGTGACACCAACCACTACGCATGAACTATCAAACACGGCAACTGAAGCAAACGCCTTGAAATCAATGAGCTCAATTGAAGACTGGGTGAATCATGGGTGTTACGACACTTGCTCTATTAATTCCATGTTTACCACAAACTCGGGTTGCTATCGTTGAGCCTATTCACTTGCAAGAGCGGAGGTAACATGGCGATACAGTTCAAAGGACACCTAGCTGGTGCCCCAGTGAACTTGCTGGCTAATACAAGAGGGGATGACTCTTTTCTTAGCTTGGGCTTCACCCAACATATGGGCCATCTAATGGTGCATTTTTTGTTGGTGACAACCATACAATACTAGTGACTGGTACATGTAAAGCAAATATTTTCATTCAAGCATACACACAGAGCGTCACGTTGTAGGTACTCAACCTTGTGGACCCAATCAACGTGGTACTGGGCGATTCTGGCTCCGTAAAAACAAGGCTCTGATGTGCTTTGAATCAAAGCGTTTGATCCTCCAAAAAGGATAATGCCGCTTTACGTTGGTTCCAAGTACATGACTGTCACCGTCTTGACAGAAAGTCCATATCAGCTTGTCTGTGATGCAGGTCAAGAGGCGTGTTCCACAAGGTTGTCGATACGTCTTGGCTCATCTTAAAAAAGTAGAGTACGACGTGAAGGAAGACACGCTACAAGAGATTAAATCTCTATTGGCAGAGTTCTTGGATGTATTCCAAGACCCACCGGTTGGGCTTCCACCAGAACGGCAATTGGGCCACACAATTTCACCTCAACCAGAGACGACTCCTCTGTTGAGACCCAATGCCAACTATCACCTTAGTCCGATTGAATGGCGAGAGACCAAACGCCAAATAAAGGAATACCTTGCAAAAGGATTGATCAAGCCAAGTAGCTCACCGTACGGTGTACCGATCCTTTTTGTGAATAAAAAGGACAGTGGTCTACGCATGTGTGTGGAGTACCGGGCGCTAAACAAGCTGACAGTGAAGAATCGTTTTCCCTTACCGCGGATAGAGGAGCTGTTTGACCAACTCCAAGGGGAAAAAGTCATTTTGTCCTTGGATTTGTCGGAGGGGTACCATAAAACCCGCATTACGGAAGACGATGTGCCCAAAACAATGCTTTGAGTACATATGGGAACTTATCAATTCCGGGGTCTATACTTCGGGCTAACAAATGCCCTAGCAACCTTCCAAATAGAAATGAACCAAAAATTCATTAAGCAACTCAGTCAGTTTGTCTTGGTTTACCTAGATGACTTCCTGGTTTTCTCCAAATCAATGGAAGAACAAATAGAACGTCTACACAAAGTTCTTGCAATCCTTTGGGAACAGACTCTCTATGCAAAAGTGATAAAGTGAAAGTTTTCACAACATGAGCTTGAACACCTTGGACACATTGTCGCCAAGGACGGTATCCATGTAGACCCATGAAAGGTCCAATCCGTGAAGGATTGGCCACGCCCGGAAAATGTTGGACACATTCGGTCTTTCCTCGGCCTTGCAAACTACTTCTGATGCTTTATGCAATGGTATTTGACCCTGGTAGCACCGGTAACAAGGCTCATGTGAAAAGACATGTGTTGGGAATGGGTATCTGATTGCAAGAATGCCTTTCTCAAAGTCAAAGAGCTTCTATCCAAAGCGCTCGACCTTGGTCTTCTGGATCCATGGCAACCGTGGGAAGTTTGATGTGATACGGTGGTAGTAGGACTCGGAGCTGTCCTCATGCAGAATGGTCACCCAGCTGTGTATCTGAGCCAGAAGCTCATCCCCGCGGAAATGTAGTCCAGGAATTGGGATCAAGAGCTACTTGCAATAGTACACGCTTTCAAGATGTGGTGTTGCTACCTCGAGGGTGCTGAAGGGGGCGTGACGGTCGTAACTGACCACAACCCATTGGTGTTTTTCCAAATGAAGCCGAACCTGTCAAGACGACAAGCGCGTCGGAGCAAACACCTGAGCCAATTCTCGTTCACATGGGAATGTCGGCCTGGATGCATGAACATGGTTGATCCACTCAGCCAACAGCCTGTGGAAGTTAAAGAAACCACCAAGGTCGGTAGGTGTTTTATGGCCATTACAAAAGCAAGAGTATAAACACCACATCCCCCTGCACTCCTGCGGCAACCACCTCAAGAGATTATTCTCTCTAACGGTCTTGTAAACAAGATCAGGATGGGACAATGTGTTGATTCTTGGTTTTAAGACTCTTGAAATCTGGACAAGTGCAGATTGGTGAAGGTCGTAGGAATGTTGTGGCACGGAGAATAAGTTGTTGTGCCAAACTCAGAAGACTTACGAGTGAAGATTAGTTCCAAGTTCCACAACCCGCCGATCACAGGTCATGTAGGACTTCGAAATTCCGGACATGCACTCTCGGACCACTATTAGTGGCCAGGATAGAGTGTCCATGTCCATAAGTATTGCATGACATGTGACCCATGTCTTCGTAATAAGACTAGTAACGAAAAGCTAGCTGGACTCCTCCAATAGTTTCTCATTCCTGGGACTCCATGGAAGCGCGTTAGCATGGATCTCATTATTGATCTCTCGGACACGGCCCTTGGCCACAATGCAATACTAGTGGTTGTAGATGATTTGACGAAGATGACAAAATTCATTGGTACAGCCACTAATGTGAATGCAAAGGAGACTGCTTGTCTTTTTTTTAAAATGTGATAAAGCACCACGTCTTGATGTTGCGCATTATCTCTGATCGAGATAGAAAATTTTCTTGTAAGGTTTGGGAAAAGATGCACAAGTACTTCGAAAATGAATCGTGTATTTTGACAGTATTTCACCCTCAAACTGCCAGACAAAGAAAGTGCATTAAACCCATTTGGAACAAAGACTCCGGATGTACTCCGACCCTGTCATGAATAACTGGGACGAACTCCTAGCAGTGGCAAAACTTGTAGTGAAGAACTCGGTGAACGAGTCTACACAGTTCACACCGTTTGTGTTGGACAGTAGTTGGCATCCGTGGCCCTCCTCATTGGTGAAGAATTGGAGTACTGGAGGATAGATTCCTTCTGCTCAATCCTTTGCTGAGTACATAGAACCCTTGTGAGAGGAGGCAAAGGGTCACCTTCAAGCAGCTCGGCAACGATAAAAGAATTTTCCGACAAAAGTCGCCATGATGTCTCGTTTGACATCGGTGACAAAGTGTTTCCTTGCACTAAGAATCTTCGACTGAAGTCGCTAAGGGCTCAAAACCGTCTACCGAAGTGGATTGGGCCATTTTCCATCATTGCACGCATCGGGCCAGTGGCATACCGGTTGCTTCTTCCACCGAGTATGAAGATACATGACGTGTTTCATGTAAGTGTGTTGGCTCCATACACAACTGAGGGAAGCGTTCAACCACCACCAATAGTCCTTGCTGCCGATGGCCAATATGAGGTTCTTTTTCTACTCGAGCACCAAGAGCGTACTCTATGGTCGTAGGTTTCAAGGGAATACCTTGTTCATTGGGCCGGGTGTGGACCTAAACATAACTCATAGGAGTCCGAATCTCGGTTGCCTACAGGGGTGGTCAACGAGCATTGGAGTGAGCTGGCACCTTGTAGAGATCAACGTGTATCAAGAAGCACCATCTAAATGCGGAAAACATGAACAACATTCCTGCAGGGCGGCATTCATGGACTGAGACCAAAGGAGGTTGGGGGCGCCGAACATGGTTGTCGCACGGACACTCCAGCCTAAAGGGGGTGAGGCCGCTAGCCGTGCTGACCGAGAAACTGCAGCTTAGGTCCAAGTATGATGCACGTGTTCATGTTTAGCAGGTGATTGAAGTTATTAATTTTCTTTCACAATGCTGATGAATCACTAACTGACAATCTTGCTAGTTGTTCATGAACCAATATGGTTCATAACAAGTGGGGAGGAATGTAGCGTGAGGGCCGGTTTTGTCCTCCCTCCTCGTTGAAGCGAGGGGTGGTTACGCACCACCCCTCGCGTGAGCGAGGGCTGGCCGACGACAAGCACTTTGCTGGCCTCCGTCCAGCTCGCTGCCGGCCGGCTGGGCGGCTGGCGGTCCGCCAAGGGACCGGTCAGTCACTAGTCGGCGAGCCGCCAGTCGCCGATCTTGGCCTCAGCTGGATCGGCAATGAAGGGGCCATGAGGGCCTCAAGGGCATGGCCTCGTGGCCTTGTGCCCTCATCCTCTCACACCCTCCTTGTGAGCGAGCGAGCGAGGACAAGGGAGGAGGACAAGGGACGAGAGATGAGAGATGCGAGAGAGTCCTGGAGTGAAATCGACAGAGCGCCTTGCACACCACGATGTCACGCCTAAACGTAAAAAATGTAAATCAAAGTTCCCTTGCGACAAACTTTGACATAATCTGTTGGAATAGCTTGTGTGAATGCATGATTCCGAGGTGAAAACGCCCTGTTTGGGTCCCAAAACAAGGGGTAAGATGAAAAACGAACATGGGCCTTCTGAGACTCGAAGTATTCGAGTATCCCTGCGCTGGGTTGTTCATGACGATTGCTCCTCAGTTTTGCGAGGGTGGAAAACCCCTGATGAAGATTGATAATGCCATTTTTTGAACTCCGACGAGGACTTTAGAGTAGGAGCTGGAGGTTCCGGCCCGTTACAAACGACAAGTAGAAAATTGACCTCGTGGCCTTACTCTTGCGTGGCACGACTTTGAGTTGGCAATACAATTTGAAGACCATCCAAGAGCAACATGAGACCATTGGATCTAGATCAACGGATTTCAAGATCACTCTCATATCATTGACTGCAGGTGCACTACCTCTCAAGAAAATTAATCTGACGTGGTATGAATCTCTCACGGTACCAAAACATGGAGAGAATACACGCACATGATAGAGTGTACTTGGTCTTTCCATGAAATCATCACTTGATGTGACCTTGCCCCTGACGAACTGTATTTGTCCTATGATTACGGCCTCCAGCCAAATGTCTAGCAAGCAATCGTTATGATTGGCATCCAAAATGAGTGTATGCGGATGATTGCAACAACCAATCGCATCAACAACACTGACTGCAATGCCGAGTTGCAGGAATGCCTGGCAACCTAAAAGAATCCATGTGTATCGTGGGAGAGGGAAGTCGTAGTGGACGGAACCTTGTCTGTGATGTAGATTAACAGTGTCGATACATACGATCAATGGCTCTGTTTGACTTGCAAGAATCCGGGTCATGTATCGTGCGACTGTCTAAAATGGCATCAGTAAACCAAAAGCCGGAGGGGAAGTCGTAGAGAAAAAATGAGGTTTCAAGAAACGACAAAGGGCAAGAGTAGACGGTGAGGTTTTTTTCTGGTCTAAAGATATTGTTCCAAACAATCGCCCATGTGAGCGTCCCACATTGCTGTAAACGAGGGTCCTTAAGATTGTAAAGTTCGACAATGAGTAGGATGACAACCAACCAACGACATTGCTACGGGTACAACTGAGGGGTTGTAAGAGATGCATAACGGTAGCGACACTATTGGATGGAGGAGCTTCTCACAGTTTCCTCAACAGTGACATGGTCTGGAAGTTGGGTTTATAGAATATACCAGTGGTGTTTGAAAGAAAACCCGTCGATGGATGACTGCAGATCCGTCTACTTCGCAAACCAATCCGAGTATAAATCGGATATGTGCACAATGTCACGGTCCGGAGGATGGAACGCAATATATAGTTGAATCCAACTACCATAACACGTCATCGGTTCGCGCCAAAAATGATTGGTGAAACAATCATCTCTATCGTTAATGATAGTACTTGACATATCATGGAGCCATACAATCTAGTTTAGAAACAATCGCTATGTTCCTTTTGCGAAGATGATGGTTTTCGTTCAGATGAAATGAATTTTTTAGAATAATATTTTGGGAAACCTGTCCACCACAACAAGGATGGCGTCATACGCCATAGGAGTGGCAGGTAATCCCATCACAAAGTCCTTGCCAATATCGGTCCATTGTTCCGTCAAAACAGGTAGGAATTAGGCAAGACCGGGTAGAATCTTGCGACAATATCTTTGTCTCTGATTGGTGTCACACCATTTGTAGGATATTGCCATGTCGGTCTACCTCTTCTCCCAACAGTAGAATATGCCAACTTCTAGAGCATCTTGTCCTTGCCAAAAAGTCCTTGAGCTCCTTGGATTTGGTCAAAGAATTCATTTGCTTACAAAGGAGGGTAGTGGTTCTTGACGGTGTTGCGTTCAATGGCTAGTAGTCCACGCACTTCTGAATCTCTCCAGTTTTCTTCCTCATAGAAAGTACAAGTGCCATGCACGATGATGTGGAGGCTTTGATGAATCCCTGATCGAGCATCTCCTCCAACTGCGTTTTGAGTTTGGTCAGCTCGTGGTCGCTCATTCAATAGGTCCCCTTCACCGTCGTTCTGCTGCCCAGCTTCAGGTCTATCTGACCGTCAATGGTCCACTACGTAAGAAGCTCTGTTGACAGGTTTTTGGAGAAAAACCATTCCAATTCCTTAATAGGTGACAAGATTTCCTCTGGTACAACTGCAAACCTTTCAGGTGTCGAGGTCATCGTTGTGGCATCAGTAGCTACATCTTCTTCCTTTCCCCCTCCTTCCATATGCATTAGACAGGCTTGAGCTTCCCATTTCAGGTAGCGCTTGGTGACGTTCAAAGATATCGGTTGGCGTCTTGTGGCACCGCAAATTCCTCTGCTGCTTCCACCTTTGTTGCTTACTGTAACCATTATGTCAGCAGCATGGAATTGATTGGACAGCAAACCTTCTGACCGCTAAACTCGAATACAACTCCACCACTTCTACCGCAACAGGTAAATTTGCTTTTGAGGTGGTACATAGCAAGCTTCCTGCCACACCGGCTGGATTGCAGAGTAAGAGCAACATCCCCGTAGTTGACATCCATTGGAAGTAGTGTTTAGGAGGAAACACAACAAACCCTCGCAAAGACTCAAGCATATTTGAAGCGAGTGGCCGACCGACATTGCAGCGGTTACATGTTGAGCATTAGCGATCAAGTCCTCCTCAGTTTAGTGAACATCAAACTACAAGGAAAAGACTTGGTGGAGTTCAATCCCGAATGGAGGAAATGCCCTTGTCGTTGCGCTACCTCACATACCTGACGGTATGATAATCAACCCTGACTTCCACATCAGCAAACTCATACACTCCGGGGACCGGAGTACGAACTTCCTTGGTAGAGACGACGTACATCCACCCCCTGCCCAAGTGGTCGGAGATATGGAGTACTTGATTGAAGACATCCTTGGACATCAAGGATGTGGAAAACCAACGGAGTATCTAGTCAAGTGGCACGGCTACAACGCCACGCTCAACATTTGGGAGCCCTACGACAACCTGTGAGATGCCGATCACCGGCGTGGACGTTGTAGCTGTGCCACTCGACTAGATCATGGACCACCTCGTGCCTAATAGCCTTGACTTACGGTGTTCCATTTTAGAAGTTTCTGACAACTTTGATCACCATTATAAAAGGTCAAAACAAGCATCGTGAACTGTACTGATGTTTTGATATTGTTTGGTTGAGTTCTAGATGATGCTAAATTTTTAATAAGAGGACATCAACATTGTTGAAGTCCCTCAACTTCTTGACAGAGTTTCTCGAAAGCAGCCACTCATGGTGCGACCTTACACGCATGGCTCAATTCGAACGCCGAGGACCCAAAATTTACCTCATTCTCATTCTCGGCATTGTATATGTGTGTTCAACTCACTCGACCCTTGACATCAAAGTGCACTTACTACTTAGTACAAATTATCCATCTCCCCCAGATTGTTGAACCGTATGTTCCCCCGCACCTCATCACCATGAATGACCTACGTTCCGCTCGGCTTGATGTAAAAGACCGTAAGTCCGCAAATGGGAGTTTGCGAGTCTTGAAAAAAATAAAAGAAAAAAAAACTAAGATCTTGATCACGACTTTCATGAAAGAATGGGTTACATATTACCCCCATCTATTTGCTCGATTGATGACTCATGTTGCAGGTCGAGCATGGTCATCAAAATGGACATGGCGGTGATTGTTTTGACAACCTGTATATGGTTGGTAGTATGCAATTCATGGATATCTCAGCTTTATGTTGAAGCTTGCGTGGATATGTTGGCTACTGAGCCGTTCTCTATTTCTCGTCAGATCGGCATGGGCGCCAAGCAGCACGGTACTTTCATTCACGCACGTAGCGAAGGCGGACAAGTGGGATAGGATGTTGTCCCCCCTCCTTACCCTTCCCTATACCCTCGTTTCCCAGACATCCTTGCTGTGTAGAGTAGAGGGAACATGCGATAGGCTGCGGATGAGGGGAGAGATTGGCAAGACGACGCATGACAGAGCAAGCTGGATATTCAACCTGAAAATTTTCGCTACTAGCATAGTGTGAGACTCGTACGGCAGTTTGCATCTCAAAATCCAACCAGTTTGTGCCAAAGCAAACGGTGCTTGCAGTCCCACGAGCACAACAACGCATTGAACAGTGCATTTGAAGTACTGGCCCACTACTTCAGGCGTAGTCGTATGAATGCAGAGGAGACCGCTTGTCTTTTTTTTTAGCGTGTGCTAAAGCACCACGTCTTGACGTTGCACATTATTGCCGATCGAGATTCAAAATTTTCTTGTAAGTTTTGGGAAAAGATGCACGAGTACTTTGACAACGAGTTGTAAATTTCGACAGCGTTTCACCCTCAAACTGATAGACAAACAAAGTGCATGAATCCCATTTGGAGCAAATACTCAGCATGTACTCGGACCCTGCCATGAATAACTGGGACGAACTCCTAGCAGTGGTAAAGTTTGCGGTGAATAGCTCGGTGAACGAGTCTACACAGTGCACACCATTTGTGTTGGACAGTGGTCAGCATCCAGTGGTTCCCTCATCATTTCTGAAGAGTTGGAGTACTGGAGGATAGATTCCTTCTTCTCAAGCCTTTGTTGAGAACATAGACCCCTTGTTAGAGGAGGCGAAGGGTCACCTTCAAGCTGCTTGGCAATGCTAAAAGATATTTGCCGACAAAATTCCCCGTGAGGTCTCATTTGACATCGGTGACAATGTGATGCCTAGCACTAAGAATCTTCGACTCAAGTCACCAAGGGTGAGAAAATGTCTACCGAAGTGGATTGGACCATTTCCCATCATTGCACGCATCGGGCCAGTGGCATACCGATTGCTGCTTCCGCCGAGTATGGAGATACATGACGTGTTTCATGTGAGTCTGTTGGCTCCATATACGACAGAGGGAAGTGTTCAACCACCACCAATGGTCCTTGTTGCCGATGGCCAATACGAGGTTCTTTTTCTACTCCAGCATCAAGAGCGTACTCTGTGGTCGCGGGTTGTTAGTGAAACTTCGTTCATGGGGCCGGGTGTGGACCTAAACATAACTCATGGGAGCGCAAATCTCGGTTGCCTACAGGGGTGGTCAACGAGTATTGGAGTGAGCGGGCAGCTTGTAGAGATCAACGTGTATCAGGGGGCACCATCTAAACGCGGAAAAAGTGAACAACATTCCTGCAGGGCGGCATTCATGGAATGCGACCAAAGGAGGCTAGGGGCACCTAACATGGTTGTCGCACGGATGCTCCAACCTAAAGGGGGGGAGGCCGCTAGCCGTGCTGACCAAGAAGCTGCAGCTTAGGTCCAAGAATGATACACGTGTTCATGTTTAGCAAGTGATTGAAATCATTAGTTTTCTTTCACAATGTTGACGAATCACTAACTGACAATCTTGCTTATCGTTCATGAACCAAGATGGTTCATAATAAGTGGGGAGGAATGTAGCGTGATGGCCTGTTTTGTCCTCCCTCCTTCTTGAAGCAAGGGGTGGTTGCGGAACACCCCTCGCGCGAGCGAGGGCTGGCCGACGACAAGCACTTTCCTGGCCGCCGTCCAGCTGGCTGCCGGCCAGTTGAGCGGCTGACGGTTGGCCACCAGCCGGCTAGCCACCAGCCGTCGATCGCGGCCTCATATGGATCGGCAACTGAGGGGCCACGAGGGCCTTGAGGGCGAGGCCTTGTGGCCTTGCGCCCTCATCTTATCTCACCCTCCTCGTGAGCGAGCAAGCGAGGACGAGGGTGGGGGGGCGAGGGACAAGAGACTAGAGATGCAAGAGAGTCCTAAAGTGAAATCGCCAGTGTGCCTTGCACGTGACGATGTCGTGCATAAACGTAAGAAATATGAATGAAAGTTTGTTTACAAAAAAATTGGACATAATCTATTGGAATAACTTGTGCGAATGCACAATTTTGAGGTAAAAACCCCCTGTTTGGGTCCGAAAACCAGGGTAAGGTGAAAAACAGACATGGGCCTTTGGAGTCTCAAAGTATTCGAGTACCATTGCTCTGGGTTGTTGATGACGATTGCTCCTCAGTTCTGCGAGGGTGAAAAACCCCTGACGTAGATTGAGAATGCCATTCTTTGAACTCCAACGACGACTTTAGAGTAGGAGCTGGAGGTTCCGGCCCGTTACAAACGACAAGTAGAAAATTGACCTTGTGGCCTCGTTCTTGTGTGGCACGACTTTGAGTTGGCAATACAATTTGAAGACCATCCAAGAGCGGCATGAGACCGTTGGATCTAGATCAACGGTTCTCAAGATCACTCTCATATCGTTGACCGCAGGTGCACTACCTCTCAAAAAAATTAATCCGACGTGGTATGAATCTGTCACGGTACCAAAACATGGAGTGAGTACACGCACATGATGGAGTGTACTCGGTGTTTCCATGAAATCACCACTGGATGTGACCTTGCCCTTGAGGAACTGTACTTGTACTAAAAAAACGGCCTGTAGCCAAATGTTTGGCAAGCAATCGTTATGATTGGCATCCAAAACAAGTGTCTGCAGATGATTGCAACAACCAATCGCATCAACAACACTGAATTCTATGCCGAGTTGCAAGAATCTTATGCCTGGCAATCTAAAAGCATCCATGTGTATCGTGGGAGAGGGAAGTCGTAGTGGACGGAAACCTTGTCTGTGATGTAGATTAACGGTGTCAATAAACACGATCAATGGCTCTGTTGGACTTGCAAGAAGCCGGGTCATGTATCGTGCGACTGTCTAAAATGGCATCAGTAAACCAAAATCCGGAGGGGAAGTCGAAGAGAAAAAGATCCGGTGTCAAGAAGAGACAAAGGGTAAGAGCAGACGGTGAGGCTTTTGTCTGGCCTAAAGATTTTTTCCCAAACGATCGCCCATGTGAGTGTCTCACATTGCTGTAGACGAGGGTCCTTAAGATTGTAAAGTTCGACAATTAGTAGGATGACAACCAATCAACGATACTGCTATGGGTACAACTGAGGGGTTGTAAGAGATGCATAACGATAGCGACACTATCGGATAGAGGAGCTTCTCACAGTTTCCTCAACAGTGACATGGTCCGGAAATTGGGCTTATAGAAGAAACCAGTGGTGTTTGAAAGAAATCCCGTCGATGGATGACTGCAGATCCGTTTACTTCGCAACCCAATCCGAGTACAAATGGGATATGTGCACGATGTCACGGTCTGGAGGATGGAACACAATCTAAAGTTGAATCCAACTACCATCCGTTCGCGCCAAAAGTGATTGGTGAAACAATCATGTCTATCGCTAATGATAGTACTTGGCACATCGTTGAGCCGTTCGATCCAGTTTAGAAACAGTCGCTCTGTTCCTTTTGCGTTGATGATGGTTTTCGTTTGGATGAAATGAATTTTTTAGAATTTTATTTTGGTAAAGCTGTCCACAACGACAATGATGGTGTCGTACGCCATAGGAGTGGCGCGTAATCCCATCACAAAGTCCTTGCCAATATCGATCCATTGTTCCGTCAAAACAGGTAGGGATTAGGCGAGACCAGGTAGAATCTTGCGACAATATCTTAGTCTCTGATTGGTGTCACACCATTTGCAGGATATCGCCATGTCGGTCTACCTCTTTTCCCAACAGTAGAACATGCCAACTTCTAGAGCATCTTGTCCTTGCCAAGAAATCCATGTGGGCCAGTGTCGTGATATGTGTCCATTACATCCTTGGCCACTCCTCATTGAGTGAAACGACGATCTCGTGAGTGAATCATCGTCACTTGTAGAGATCGTGAAACCAGAGCTTGGTCTTGTCGTACCCACCAAACTCCTTGTAACCGTTTGCGAATATTCTTGCGATGTGTGGGACTTGTTCGATGAGCAATGCATTGATATATTCTGGTCGCTGACTCAGAGTATCCGTCGGATTACTTTTGACAGGCTGGTACTCGATGTCGTAGTCGATGTTGGACTCAAGGTTCTCCATACATCGACTTTGTTGACGGCTCAGATTTGGCTAGATCTTGAGGTGTTCTAGCACGTGATGGTCAGTGCGGATAATGCATCCTCGGCAGTCTAGGTTGCACCACCATGTCTTAAACTTGTGCACCATTGCGTGGATTTCCTTCTCGTACACAACATTGTTGAGTTCCGGCCCATATAGTTTTTCTGAAATATACATGACCGACTGTTTGCCACCGCCTTTGTCTTGGAAGAGAATGGCTCCAAGGGCTCAATCAGACGCGTCGGCGGCCATAATGTAGTCCACTACAAATCATTAATGTGGTGTCGAGGTCAGAGAATTTCCGCAAGAGTTGAACGCTTCTTGTTCTTTGTTCCCCCAATTCCAACCGGTGGTTCTTCAAGTGAGATTGGAGAGAGGTGCTGAGACTCAAGCACAACCATTCTACAAATCAAGGGTAGTAGTTGCTGAAGTCCAAAAACACTTGGAGGTCCCAAACATTTGTTGGCGTTGGCCAATCAGCGACCACCTCCACCATTTTCGGGTCCATGGTGATCCGTCCGTCGCCGATGACATGGCCAAAAAACTCGATGAAACGATGATCAAAGTTACATTTTGAAAATCTTCTGAAGCATTTCTCTCTTTGTAAAATCTTGAGAACTTTTTGGAGAAGTCCATCGTACTCCTCCAGGGTGCAGCTCCAAACCAGGATGTAGTTGAGGTATACGACGAAGAATTCATTGAGGTGTAGGCACAATATGTTCTTCATTGCGGCCATAAAGGTTGAGGGGCTAGTTTTTAGTCAACATGGCATAACCAAGAACTTGAAGTACCAGTATTAGGGACCATCTTCTCCACATCCTTATCATATACATCAATTTGATGATACTCGCTACATAGGTCAATACTACTGAAAACTCGAGCTCCTCGGATGTGGTCGAAGAATTCATTTGCTTACAAAGGAGGGTAGTGGTTCTTGATGGTGTTGCGTTCAATGGCTAGTAGTCCACGAAATTCTAAATCTCTCCAGTTTTCTTTCTCATAGAAAGTGCAGGTGCCATGTAGGATGATGTGGAGGGTCTGATAAATCCCTGATCGAGCATCTCCTCCAACTGCTTTTTGAGTTTGGTCAGCTCGTGGTCGCTCATTCGATAGGTCCCCTTCACCGTTGTTCTGCTGCCTAGCTTCAGGTCTATCTGACCGTCAATGTTCCACTGTGATAGAGGCTCTTTTGACAAGTTTTTGGAGAAAAACCCTTCCAATTCCGTAATAGGTGACAAGAACTCCTCTGGTACAACTGCAAACCTTTCAGGTGTCGAGGTCATTGTTGTGGCATCAGTAGCTACAACTTCTTCCTTTCACCCTCCTTCCACATGCATTAGACAAGCTTGAGCTCCCCATTTCAGGTACCGCTTGGCCACGTTCAAAGATATCGGTTGGCGTCTTGAGGCACCGCAACTTCCTTTGCTGCTTCCACCTCTGTTGCTTGCTGTAACCGTTATGCCAGCACGACGACATTGATTGGACAGCAAACCTTCTGACCACTAAACTGGCATATAACTCGACCACTTCTACCGCAACAGGTAAATTTGCTTTTGAAGTGGTATATAGCAAGCTTTCCGTCACACCGGCTGGATTGTAGAGTAAGGGCAACATCCCCGTAGTTGACATCCATTGGAAGTAGTGTTTAGGAGGAAACACAGCAAACCCTCGCAAAGACTCAAGCATGTTTGAAGCGAGTGGCTGACCGACATTGCAGCGATTACGTGTTTAGCATTAGCGATCAAGTCCTCCTCAGTTTAGTGAACATCAAACTACGAGGAAAAGACTTGGTGGAGTTCAAACCAGAATGGAGGAAATGCAAGCCCTTGTCGTTGCGCGACCTTGCCTACCTGACGGTATGGTAATCAACCCTGACTTCCACATCAGCAAACTCATACACTACGGGGACCGGAGTACGAACTTCCTTAGTAGAGACGGCGTACATCCACCCCCTGTACAAGTGGACGGAGATATGGATTACTTGATTGAAGACATCCTTGGACATTGAGGCTGTGGAAAACCAACAGATTATCTAGTCAAGTGGCACGGCTACAACGCCACGCTCAACATTTGGGAGCCCTACGACAACCTGTGAGATGTCGATCACCGGCGTGGACGTTGTAGCTGTGCCACTTGACTAGATCGTGGACCACCTCCTGCCTAACTGCCTTGACTTACGATGTTCCGTTTGAGAAGTTTCAGACGACTTTGATCACCTTTATAAAAGGTCGAAACAAGCATCGTGAACTATATTGATGTTTCGACATTGTTTGGTTGAGTTCTAGATGATGCTAGAATTTTGAAAAAGAGGGCATCGACATTGTCAAAGCCCCTCGACTTCTTGACAGAGCTTCTTGAAAGCAGCTACTCATGGTGCGACCTCACACGTGTGTCTCAACTCGAACGCCGAGGACCCAAAATTTGCCTCATTCTCATTCTCGGTATTGTATATGTGTGTTCACCTCACTTGACCCTTGACATCAAACTGCACTTAGTGCTTAATACAAATCATCCATTTTCCCCAGATTGTTTTCCCGCACACCTCATCCCCGTGAATGACCTACGTTCCACTCGGCTCAATGTAAAATTCCGTAAGCCCGCAAATGGGAGTTTGCGAGTCTTGAAAGAAAGAAAAGGAAAAAAAACTAAGCTCTTGATCATGACTTTCACGACAGTGTGGGTTACACATTACCCCCATCTATTTGCTCAATTGATGACTCATGTTGCAGGTCGAGCATGATCATCGAACTGGACATGGCGGTGATCGTTTTGACAACCTGTATATGGTTGGCAGAATGCAACTCGTGGATATCTCAGCTTTATGGGACTATATAGGCGCTTTGATTTTGCTATTGATTCTATGGGCCCGCCGGTTTGGTTCGCGGGAGGCGGCGTGGCGATCCGAAATGTGAGCGCTCATTAATGCTTGCGATTGCGCCAAAACGTCATGACAGAATCGAAGGAGAAACCAAAAGGTTCTCGTTGATTCATCATGATTACATTGTCCTTAAATTGTATGTGGCGGGGTTCCCAACATCTTGGAAACGTCTTCAGTGCGGCGAAAGGAAGAACAAAAGCTTAGACCCACTTCAAAGACGTTCATTTGTAAACCTGTGCAAAAAATTGTTTTATTCAATCCAATTAGCCATCCAAGGTCAAGGAAAATTTCCAAACCGGCCGGAAATTGGTTGAAAGTTTGCGCGCCTCTTGACGTCGCTCTATCCGGGAGATGGGAAGTGGGGGGTGGCCCATTGGAGGACGATCCGTCCGCAAAAACAGGACGTTCAGCCGCCAATGTCGGAAGGGGTAAACCTGAGGGATTTGTGGACACGGCAGCCAGGTCCCGCTGATTTAAACCAATTCCACTTGATGAAAGAATCACAGAAGAATAACAGTTTAGGCGCCAAATCGAGGCAACCCTAGAATCAACAGCAAAATCACAGCGCCGGTTCACCCCCTCTGTTGAAGCTTGCGTGGATATGTTGGCTATTTCATAGCTGGATATGGAAGCCGTTCTCTGTTTCTCGTCAGATCGGCATGGGACGCGACCGATGGTCGTAAACCCCCGTCAGAGAGGTGTCTTTCTGTAAAAAGACCCTCAAGGGTGCACCAAATCTTCCCTTACCTCTAAGGCACTCTAAGCCACAAAAAAAAAAAAAAAACAAGAAGCAGGTGTTGCACGCAAGGCGTGCGTAGGGTTACATAGTAACCGAGCAACACTATTCATATTAGCATCTCTTAAGACAAATCTGGTTGCCATGAGACTCTACCTCGTCCGTGGAAGCGAAATCTGCTTGTATATGGATTGCAAAACTGTCACCCGCATTCGTTCAAACTGTTTTTTTTTTTGCTTGCCCATGCGTGCTCTTGAACATTGTGTATGGTTTGGGCAAACTTTTCCTAGATTACCTCAAGCTATGCTGGATACATTTCAGCTTGTGTGGATGTAAAAGCTTAAAAAAAACAACCAAAGATTGAACAAACACGCTTGACGATACATCTTTGTATATAACAATTCACCAACATATTGAAGAAGAACCTCAAAAGGCATTTCTTCTCGTTCTTTTCATGAATTTGGTTTCATCTCATGATTAATATATTTTAATGATATTTATTTGCTCTTCTATTGTGAAAATTCTAGTTTTACACAATTGTGATGAACTTCACCAAAAAAAACCTTTGACAAATTTGGATGAGTTTTGAATGTGTCATTATGTTATGAAAAATAATGTGACGTAATTACAGGCAGAATTTAATCTATTTCCCTTCTTGTATGACGGTGTTTGAATTTATTTTCTTTCAATTGCATTTCGACCCCGTTTGAAGCCGGGTTCACGAGTCACAAGAGTTATTCATGACGACCAGTTCCGTGAAACAAAGACAGGCCGAGGCCAAGGTTGGACCCAACCCAATGTACAGTCCTTACCTTGTTGCTCTGGCGTCAGACTGGTGATTCGTTACTATCCGGTGTGTCGACTCACTCAGACGACGAGCGAAAGGCCCCTCCGGGGTTGGGGGGGAGGGGGGGGGGGTCGGGGTCC
>SZWC01010333.1:28763-44421 GCA_023375785.1 Penium margaritaceum
CCCACAACGACCATGGAGAAGGACCGAGAGAAGGAAAAAAAAGGGAGACAAGGCGAGGAGGACAGAGGGGAGGAGGGTGCAACATGGAGACAAAAGAAAATGGAAGAGATAGGAGGGATGAAGGCCAGCAGGGCACCACCTGAGACTAGGGAGCGGCACGACCACGGTATAGGGAACGAGACCAGGGAAGGAAGACAGCCCGTGAGGAGTGGAGAGAGAAAGGGGACCGGCGAGAAGGCGAGCGGACAAGGAGAAGCAAAGGTTGCGGGGGAGAGGGTGGAGCTTAGGCCCTCAGGGAGGGGCCCAGAGGAGACAGAAGTGGATCGAAGGAAGACAACAGAGACCGACACAAACGGAAGTGGAGCAGAAGGAAGGAGCCTGAAAAATACAACTCAACAGGAAGAGCAACGTGACCAACGAGGGTGGGTAGAGATGGCACGAAAGTTATGGGAGGAGGTGGTCGGGGCATGCGGGGTGATGCAAGAGGATACCAGAGACAGGATCCGAGGGTTGTTCCTTCGCTACGACGAGGTCATAGGTTGCCATTTCACCAACCTCCAGGGTCAGACGGATGCTCATCGAAAGGAACTGCAACGGGTCCAGGTGGCGCAGGCAGTGTCAGAATCGCGCGTGCAAGAGCTATACGAAGCTACGCGCGCGGTGCAGGCGGTAGTCACAGCCCAGGCAAAGGGGAGGGAGCAGGACCGGCTGGAGGACGAGCGAGTGCAACGGGAGGTCGTAAGGAGATGTGAGTCTTTGCGCGATGCGGCACTGGGTGCGCTTGACCAGCAGCAGCGAGGACTCGGGGAGCTCGCAGGGGCGCTGACGGTGTAGTGGGCACTGTCTCAAAAATCTAACCATGTGAGTCAGGGGTTGGAGAACAGAGTAGCAGAATTAGAGGAACGGGGCCTAACACAATGAGACGACGTGGAGATGGCCGAGGGAGCAGACGGAGAGGACTGGGTGATAAGGACTGGACAGACATGCAGGGAAATGACGACAGGGCCCATGGAGACAGGATACGGGGGAGGTGCACCGCAATGGACCGAGGGGAGAGGAGGAGAGGAGGGGGATGCAGGGGGGGAGACAAGCGGGAAGGTCCCTAGTGATAGGGACCATAGTACCCGAGGGAGTGGGGGGAGCAGAGGGAGCGGAGGGAGGGCAGCCAGAGCAAGCGGATCAGGAGTAGGAGGTGACGAGGAGGAGGGGGGGGACGGGAGGAGACGGAGGGAGGAGGAAGGAGAGAAAGGGGGTGAAGAGGAGGAGGAGAAAGGAGAGGAAGAGGAAGAAAAAGGAGAGGAAGAGGAAGGGACCCGAGAGGAGAGTCAAGGAGAAGAGGGTGCGAGGGGCCGCCCACCAAGGGGAGACACATGGCCAACATTGGCCATAGTACCATGGACGACAGAGGGGGCCGNAGCGGAGGGAGCGGAGGGAGGGCAGCCGAAGCAAGCGAATCAGGAGCAGGAGGTGACAAGGAGGAGGGGGAGGACGGGAGGGGACGGAGGGAGGAGGAAGGAGAGACAGGGGGTGAAGAGGAGGAGGAGGAGAAAGGAGAGGAAGAGGAAGAAAAAGGAGAGGAAGAGGAAGGGACCCGAGAGGAGAGTCAAGGAGAAGAGGGTGCGAGGGGCCGCCCACCAAGGGGAGACACATGGCCAACATTGGCCATAGTACCATAGATGACAGAGGGGGCCGGAGGGCTGATCATGGGGCAGGACAGGCCGGCAGGGGCGCGCAAAGTGCGCATGAAGATGGGGGCGAGGAGGCGGCGTGGGCGGAGGAGGACCGAGGAAGGCAAGGAAGCTCTGGGTCCAGGGGAGGGAGCGATGGTTGGTGGGAGATGGAAGGAGGCCGGGGATCACGAGACAAACCGAGTGCCACCGGGCACGTCAGAGAGGGGCGCCGCAGCGGAGGGAGGGGGAGAGGCATCGGAGCGAGAGGAGGGATCACAGCCCTCACTTGAAGAGATAACCAGCGGAGCAGCTGCGGGACACATCCGAGGGGTGGATCGACAACCACACACGGAGGAGGGAACGAGGCCAGCGCAGGCAACGAGCGCTACAGGCAGGAGTGGGGACGACATTGCGCGAACACATGGGACAGAGAGCGGAGGCATCCTTTCACGATGGGGCCCGCCATGGAAGTGCCCGTGGATGGGATGCGGGTTCACGGGAAAAAGCAAGCGGTCAATGAGTGGACACTGGGGTCACCGCCATCGGGGCTACTGCTTGAGGTCGGTGCTCTAGGGCGTTCAGCGACGGCTCCAGGAGGGGACAGCAAAAGTGCGCGAGAGAACTCACCGTATGGAGGGGGGCACCAGGAGGGGGGATTAGGACGAGGACGCCAGCGAGCGACGGGAGTGGATGGCAGGGCGACAGGCACTAGGAGCTGGCCTGGCGGGCCCGGAGCAACTGGCTCGGCCTGCGACCTGGAGGGTTGGCAGGCCGAGCGGCGGAGGAAAGGGAATATTGACCCGATTCCCTTTCGATGGACGGCGCGAATCGCTGTAGGAGAGGCAATCCCACGCCTGCTATGGAGATGGATGGTTAGTACAAAGAGGAGCAAAATAGAGAGAGCACTGGCGCCGTTGCAGCAGGCGATGGGAGTGTCGGCAGGGGGGGACACAGTGGTCCACACCGTCATGGAGCAGTTTGACCAGCAGGCGGAGTGGGAGTTGCTGAGTATCGACGTAAAGAATGCATATAACTTGGTTGAGCGAGCAGCCATCTTCGAGGCGGTGCGGGCGAGGGGATTCGAGCGACTCCTCCCAGCACTAGCCCTCTCTTACGACCGACCCTTGGAGCTATACTATCAGGGGGGGTCCCAACCATGCGTACTCCAGCCGGAGAGGGGGGCGCGACAGGGAGATCCTATCAGCCTCTTCCTCTACGCTTTGGCGCAGCAAGAGGCACTGGAGGTAGCACAGGCGGCGATGGGAGGGACGGGCCGGGTGCTGGCGTACTTCGACGACACGTACTTGCTAGGCCCAGTGCAGGAGCTGGAGGCGGCGTTCACTACGTTGCAGGGAGGATTGGCTGCGGTGGGGATGGAGGTCCAGCCTCGCAAATGCCAGCTGTACCTACCGGCAGGGGTGGACCAGGCGCCGGGGAGCATTGCGAGGGTCCCACGAGCGACGGAGGGGATGGTGATTCTGGGGAGTCCGAACGGGACAGAGGGGTTCTGTCGAGCACGCCTTGACTTAGCAGTATACAAGGTGGAGGAGATACTGGAGACGCTCGTCGATATGCCAGATACCCAGGCTGCGTTCAGCATCTTGAGGGAGTACACCACTCGCAGGCTCCAGCATCTCACGCGGCTGACGCCCCCATCAGAGTGGTGGACCAGCCGGTTGCAGCGGTTTGATGAGAAGGTGGGGGATTGCATCCGTCGGCTTGTGGGATTGGACGAGGTGCAGGGGACCAGAGAGCGGCGGGCAGTGGCCCATGCTGAGCAGCAGGCACGGCTCCCGATCCGACTGGGTGGGCTCGGCCTAACGGGTGCAGGGGACCTCGCACCCCTCTCGCTTGTATGTAGCCACCTGCAGTCTTGGCACGCGGTGAAATGGCTCCTCCATCCACGAGGTCCCGAGGATAATAAAGAGGGCGAGGGAGGAGGACAAAGATCATGGACGAGGGGGACGTTTGCAGATCTACGAGAAAAGGCGTTGCAAGAATTCCCAGATGCAGTAAAAGCAAAGGTCCCACAGCTGGCGGAGTGTGAGCAAGGGAGCCCCAAGCGCCTCTTCCAGGACTCCTCTCCGCCCAACTCCGCTGCCATCACCAATCGGAGCTCTCCAAGCTGCCACTCATACACGGCGCCTCTGACGCCGTGTATGAGTGGCAGCTTGGAGAGCTCCGATTGGTGATGGCAGCGGAGTTGGGTGGAGAGGAGGCACTCCCACAGTTGCAGCAGCTCGCAGCGGTACAGGGGGAGCACAGCGGGGATTGGCTATTGGCACATCCCAGGTCCGTCACCGACCGGCTATACATGGCACCAGAGGACTGGAGAGTGGCATGCAGGTTTCGCCTTGGGCTCCCCATTGCACACTTACGCCATACGCCGGCGTGCACGTGTGCAGAGCAGAGCCCTATACACCCATGCGCACCGCAACACGCCCTTTGATGTGTCCAGGGAGGGGGTGCAAAGGCAGTCCATGATGCAGTGATGAGAGAGTTGGTAGCAGTGGTATGCGAGAGCGGGATGGGCGTGGTGACTGTCGAGCACGTAGGCGTGCTACCAGAGGGGCGTCCGGATATCGCATGCTTTGATCCAGCCACAGGACACACACTCGTGATGGACGTGGTCATCACCGACCCGCAGCGGCCGATTCTGGGGAGGAGGTCGGCAGAGCGGCCGGGAGTGGCATTGGAGGATGCGGTGTGCACAAAGGAGAGGAAGTATGGACGATGGCGACGCGAGGCGGAGCGTGATCATATGGAGTTCGTCTTCCCCGCGATGGAGACCCTCGGGGCCTTCTCGCGAGGCCTCGGCAAGGTATTGCGGACATCGTCAGAGGCGACCGAGCGGAGGTTGGCCCGACAAGGAGGTACCGTAGGGGTGTCGGTTCCACTACGTGCCCTCCTCAACCAGCGCATGGCAGTGGCCCTCCAGCGAGCGCAAGCGCAGCAGCTGCGACAGCGGGCTGCAGAACGAGCAGCGGACACGTCTCTTGACCTGGACATCGCCAGGGCATGGAGAGTGCTGTATAGGAGGTATGAGGGACCATCTGTGGCAGACCTTTGCTTTGTGGAGCGGGGGTAGAGGGACAGGTTGAGCTGGTCAGGATCACGAGTGCGAGTTCAGGGCCACGTGCCATACCTTACATTGTGTGTTCATTTTCCCGATGGCTTGTTCGTCCTTTGTTGATTCCACAGCGGTGGAGATCTCAAACTTGCATGTCACATGTAAACTCACAGTTCATTGAATGAGATTGATCTATCTATCTATCTATCTATCTATCTATCTATCTATCTATCTATCTATCTATCTATCTATCTATCTGTCTATCTATCTATCTGTCTATCTATCTATCTATCTATCTATCTATCAATCTATCTATCTATGTATCTATCTATCTATCTATCTATCTATCTATCAATCTATCTATCTATCTATCTGTCTATCTATCTATCTATCTATCTATCTATCTATCTATCTATCTATCTATCTATCTATCTATCTATCAATCTATTCATCAATCTATCTATCTATCTGTCTATCTATCTATCTATCTATCTATCTATCTATCTATCTATCTATCTATCTTTCTATCTATCTATCTATCTATCTATCTATCTATCTATCTATCTATCTATTTATCTATCCATCTATCTATCTATCTATCTATCTATCTATCTATCTATCTATCTATCTATCTATCTATCTATCTATCTATCTATCTATCTATCTATCTATCTATCTATCGATCTCTCAAGGGGCTTCCAAAGGGGGTGGTCCCGGACAGCCCAGGTTCCGGGGCCACGTCAGAGTGGGCCTGCCACATCAGCAGGCCTCCGCGGTCCCGGCGAACCGGTTTTCGCCACGTGGCGTGCCTCAGCGGCCGCACACGCCACGTCACAAGGCCGTCCACGTCACCCACACCGCACGGGCAGCACAGGCTACCATTCGACGCGCGGAGGATACGGGCGGGTAGCCCTTGGAGAGGGCTTTACACCGGGACCTCTCCGGCTCCGCCACGTGGCACACAGAGGGAGCGAGCAGCAAAAAAGCCCGGCGGACTGCTGACGTCAGCATTTCCGCCGGGCCATGGCGGGCCCGCTCTGCCTCCATGGTGAACCATTCAGGGCGAGAGCGGGCCCGTTGGATAGCCCTGGTCGTGGGCTTTCCAACGGGCCCACTCCCGCCCTGCCACATGGCGGGAGTGGGGAGCGAGAGGGAGAAAAGTGGGGCGGAGAGCCCCTCAAGGGGGGGGGGTGGCGACACCCACGACAGCCCGCCCCACGCGTGCCGGCCGGGGGACGTCACGCAGCAGGCAGCAGCGGGGGGGGGCCGCCGCCACCCTCTCTCCCTCTGATCCTCGCCCCAATCCCTCGATTGGGGGGGGAGGGGGGGGAGGTGGTCAGCGGGGGGGGGAAGCGGAAGACGGCCGGCGGGAGCGGGGCTCAACCGCCGGCCACGAAACGGCGGTCGACGGAGGAGGAGGGGGGCGGCAGGTGGGGGGGCACCCGGCCGATCGACGGCCTAGGAGACGACCCCCGGGGGCCGTCAATCCTGGCCGTCGGCGGAACAGGACAGGGGGGGGGGACCCCTCTCGCTACCCCACTCGCGAGAGGAGTCCCCACTCGATTTGGGCCCTCGATTTTTTCGAGGTACCCACTCGGAGGGGGGTTTCGCGGAATACCCAAAGGGGGTATTTCTGGAATACCCGGGGTACCCGACAACAACCGAACCCCTTCCATCAGCAAAAGCAACTCCAACGGTGCCGTTTTTTACACCAAAAACTCAGGAAAAAAAATAGAGCATATCATCCCTTTCCAAGGAACCCCCAGGCTCCTGTCCCCATCGCCATCACCTCCAACAAAAAATCCCCCCCTCCACCCACCCACAACCCCGCCGGCGGAGGCCCCGGCGGTCGAGTTCAAGGGGGGGGAAAAACCGAAACCACCGTTGCGGCCAGCCCGCAACAGGTACAAGACGACAGGGAAAGGGCCACAGAGCTGGCGAAGGAAGCAAGCAGAGATCCGAGCAGCACAGCAGGAGAGGGCACCACGACGGGCGGTCAGCGAGGCGCGACAGCAGCCGGCACCGGATTTTGCAAAGGCGAAGCAAGAGCTACAGCACGAGAAGGGAGAGGGGGAAGGTAGCCCCACGACGAGTATGGAGGCGGACCGAGAAAAGGTCATGCTTGGGACACAAGGCGAGGAGGACAAAGGGGAGGAGGATACAGCAAGTGGGAAGGAGAAAATGGGAGAGACGAGAGGGATACAAGCCAAGGGGACACCGGGTGAGACTGAGGAACGGCACGACCACGGTATAGAGGACGGAGCTGGGGAGGGACGACAGTCTGCCAGGAGCGGAATAGGAAAGGGGAACGGCGAGAAGGCGAGCGGATAGGAAGACACAAAGNTTGAGGGGGTGAGGGAGGAGGTTGAGCCGTCAGGGAAGGGCCCGGAGGAAAAAGACGAGGACCGGAGGAAGACAACGGGAGCTGACACAAGCCGAAGCGGAGTAGAAGGAAAGGGCCCGGAAAGTCCACCCCAACGGGAAGACCACCGCGACCAACGAGGGTGGGTAGGGATGGCGCAAAAACTATGGGAAGAGGTGGTCTTGGCATGCGGGGCAATGCAAGCAGACACCAGAGACAAGATCCGAGGGCTGTTCCTCCGCTACGACGAGGTCATGGGCTGCCACTTCAGCAGCCTCCAGGGTCAGACGGATGCCCTCCGACAGGAACTGCAACGGGTCCAGGTGGCGCAGACAGTGTCAGAATTGCGCGTGCAAGAGTTATACGAGGCTACGCGCGAGGTGCAGGCGGTAGTCACAGCCCAGGCAAGGGGAAGGGAGCAGGACCGGCTGGAGGACGAGCGAGCGCTACGGGAGGTCGTAAGGGGATGTGAGACTGTGCGTGATGCGGCACTGGGTGTGCTCGACCAGAAGCAGAGAGGGCTCGGGGAGCTCGCGGGGGCGCTGACTGTGCAGTGGGCACTGTCTCAGAAAAGTAACCACGTGAGTCAGGGTTTGGAGAACAGAATAGCGGAATTAGAGGAATGGGGCCTAGCACAGAGAGACGACGTGGAGATGGCCGAGGGATCAGACGGAGAGGAGGGGGTGATTAGGACTGGGGAGACACGCATGGCAACGACCACAAGGCCCATGGAGACAGGATACGGGGGAGATGCACCGCAATCGACCGAGGGGAGAGGAGGAGAGGAGAAGGATGCAAGGGGGGAGACAAGCAGGAAGGTCCCTAGTGCTAGGGACCATAGCACCCAAGGGAGTGGGGGGAATGGAGGGAGCGAAGGGAGGGCAGCCGGAGTAAGCGGATCAGGAGCAGGAGGTGACGAGGAGGAGGGAGAGGACGGGAGGAGACGGAGGGAGGAGGAAGGAGAGAAAGGGGGTGAAGAGGAGGAGGAGGAGAAAGGAGAGGGAGAGGAAGAAAAAGGAGAGGAAGAGGAAGGGACCCGAGAGGAGAGGCAAGGAGAAGAGGGTGCGAGGGGCCACCCACCAAGGGGAGACACAGGGCCAACATTGGCCATAGTACCATGGACGACAGAGGGGGCCAGAGGACAGACCATGGTGCAGGACAGGCCGGCAGGGGCGCAAAAAGTGCGCATGAAGATGGGGGCGAGGAGACGGCGTGGGCGTAGGAGGGCCGAGGTAGGCAAGGAAACTCGGGATCCAGGGGAGGGAGCAATGGCTGCTGGGAGACGGACGGAGGCAGGTGATCACGAGACAGNGAGGGGCCACCCACCAAGGGGAGACACAGGGCCAACATTGGCCATAGTACCATGGACGACAGAGGGGGCCAGAGGACAGACCATGGTGCAGGACAGGCCGGCAGGGGCGCAAAAAGTGCGCATGAAGATGGGGGCGAGGAGACGGCGTGGGCGTAGGAGGGCCGAGGTAGGCAAGGAAACTCGGGATCCAGGGGAGGGAGCAATGGCTGCTGGGAGACGGACGGAGGCAGGTGATCACGAGACAGACCGAGGGCCACCGGGCATATCAGAGACGGGCGCCGCAGCGGAGGGAGGGAGAGAGGCACCGGGGCGAGAGGAGGGATCATAGGCCTCACCTGAAGAGCGAACACAGGGGACAGAGCGGAGGAACCCTTTCACGATGGGGCCCGCCATGGACGTGTCCTTCGATGGGATGCGGGTTCACGGGGAAAAGCAAGCGGTCGATGAGTGGACACTGGGGCTATCGCCATCGAGGGTACTGCTTGAGGTCGGCGCTCCAGGGCGTTCAGCGACGGCTCCAGGAGGGGACAGCAGAAGTGCGCGAGGGAACTCACCGTATGGAGGGGGGCACCAGGAGGGGGGATCAGGACGAGGACGTCGGCAGGGCGACAGGCACTGGGAGCTGGCCTGGCCGACCCGGAGCAGATCCTTGGGGTGGAGGGTTGGCAGACCGAGCGGCGGAGGATTCAAGAGCGACGGGCAGCACAGCGAGAGGCGCGTCGGGTACGGCGAGTACGGGGACAGCGCGCCCAGCGCGAGCGAGCCCATCGCGAGAGGGAGCGGAGCCAGGAGGGGGAGTCCTCCTCCCCGGGAGGACGGCCGCAAGGGGAGCAGCAAGGTGACAGAGCGGGTGGAGGGGGACATCCACGGGGAGACGGTGAGTCCCTGAGGAGACCACGGGAGGGGCGCGACCACGACCATGGGCCCGGGGTTCAGGAGAGCGCGGGAGATGATGCAGACACAGAGGCAGGACGGTTTCTCCGAGAGCTGTTCCCCCTGACACCACCAGAGAGAAGGGGAGAGAGGGGAGCAGTGGGACCAGAGGGCCACAGGCGAGACCGAGAGTCGGAGGAGGGTCGGATGACAGAGAGGGACATGGGACAGCGAAGACAGCGAGAGGTCGTTGGACCGGGAATTGGGGGTGGAGGTGCAGCAGTGGCCAGACAGCTGGAGGGAGAGACCACCAGTGACCAGCCTCGGGTGTGAGGAGTGGCAACAGGTGCGACAAGAGGGCCTGGAGAAGGAGCTCGGGAGGGCACAACCGTGAGAAAGGGAGGATCGAGACCGTCGGCTGTAGCACCAGAGGGAGCCCAGAGAGGTAGGGGAGACAGCAGCCAGGGCACCACAGGCAGAGGCGAGCAGCAACAACGGCCGGGGGCTGACGCGGGCGGGGAGCAGAGCGGTGGCAAGCGATGGGAGAGGTTGTGGTGGTGGGCAGAGGGGCTGGAGTGGGGCCGACTGTATGGGGCAGAGGTACTCCCTCCTTTCATCTACTCGCGAGTCCCAGCAGGCGCGTTGGATTCAGTACGGGCAGCGGTGGCAGTCCCCTTGGTGAGGTGCACATCCCACCCCATGGATGCTGCACGACCCCTGCTCCTCCAGGCGATGCCGAGCCTCATCCTCAGGATGCGCCCACAGCATCGGGGGTACTCAGATACTGAGTGGGTGAGATCAGTGGCGACCCGGTTCCTCCAAGGACAGTGGGAGGAGTTATGGGGAGAGGCCGTCGCGCATGCTCGGCCGGCAGGTCGCGCACCACCACCACGGCGTCTGCGTCACAGAGAGGAGGAGGCGAGGGAACAGCGACTACAGAGGGCGGTGACCAAATTCCACCGAGGGAACACGTCATAGGCATGCAATGCCTTGGACAGCACCTCCTTGGCACCGCCCGGACCAGAGGTATTGGCGCAACTACAGGCGAAGCACCCGACAAAGGAGCGGCCGACACCAGCATGGGTAGCAGAGGCAGCGAGGCGAGCCCCTACTGGGTTCCCTGATGGGGATGGAGTGCGGAAGGCTCTACTGGACAGCAGCAAAGGCACGGCGGTAGGGTTATCAGGCCTTACTTTGGACCATCTTCGACAAGTCGTGGTGGGAGACGAGCGGCTCATGAGGTTGTTGGCACAACTACTCGCCTCTCTATGTCGAGGACGGCTCCACCCCATAGCTCGGGGCTTTCTTACAGCAAGCAGGCTCATCGCGCTAGCGAAGCCCGATGGTGGGGTACGCCCGATCGCTGTGGGAGAGGCGATTCCACGCCTACTTTGGAGATGGATGGTCAGTACAGGGAGGAGCGAGATGGAGAGAGCATTGGCGCCGTTGCAGCAGGCGGTGGGAATGTCGGCAGGGGGGGACACGGTGGTCCACACCATCATGGAGCAGTTGGACCAGCAGGCGGAGTGGGGGTTGCTGAGTATCGACGTAAAGAACGCATATAACTCGGTTGAGCGAGCAGCCATCTTCGATGCGGCGCGGGCGAGGGGATTCGAGCGACTCCTCCCAGCACTGGCCCTCTTTTACGACCAACCCTCGCAGCTATACTATCAGGGGGGGGCCCAACCATGCGTGCTTCAGTCGGAGAGGGGGGTGCGACAGGGAGATCCTATCAGCCCCTTCCTCTATGCCTTGACGCAGTAGGACGCACTGGAGGCAGCACAGGCAGCGATGGGAGGGACTGGCCGGGTACTGGCGTACTTGGACGACACGTACTTGCTAGGCCCAGTGCAGGAGCTTGAGGCAGCGTTCACTGTGCTGCAGGGAGGATTGGTTGTGGTGGGGATGGAGGTTCAGCCTCGCAAATGCTTGCTGTACTTACCGGCGGGGGTGGGCCAGGCGCAGGGAAGCATTGCGGGGGTCCCACGAGCGACGGAGGGGATGGTGATTCTGGGGTGTCCGATTGGGACAGAGGAGTTCTGTCGAGCGCGGCTTGATCTAGCAGTACACGAGGTGGAGGAGATATTGGAGACGCTCATCGACATGCCAGACGCCCAGGCTGCATTCAGCATCTTGAGGGAGTGTACCACTCGCAGGCTTCAGCATCTCACGCGGCTGACGTCCCCATCAGAGTGGTGGACCAGCCGGCTGCAGCGATTTGACGAGAAGGTGGGGGGTTGCGTCCGCCGACTGGTGGGACTGGATGAGGTACAGGGGATCAGAGAGCGGCGGGCAGTGGACCACGCTGAGCAGCAGGCACGGCTCCCGATCCGGCTGGGAGGGCTCGGCATAACGGTAGTGGGGGACCTCGCACCCCTCTCGTTCGTATGCAGTCGCCTGTAGTCTTGGCACGCGGTGAAACGTCTCCTCCACCCACGACGCCCTGGGGACAACGGAGAGGGTGAGGGAGGAGTACGGAGACCATGGATGAGGGGGACGTTTGCAGAGCTACGAGAGAGGGCGCTGCAAGGATTCCCAGATGCAGTGAAAGCAAAGGTCCCACAGCTGGCGGAGTGTGAGCAGGGGAGTCCCAAGCGCCTCTTCCAGGACTTGTCAGACGCCGTCTATGAGTGGCAGGTGGGGGAGCTCCGATCGGTGGTGGTAGCGGAGTTGGGAAGAGAGGAGGCACTCCCACAGTTGCAGCGACTTGCGGAGGTGAAGGGGGAGCACAACGGGGATTGGCTATTGGCACATCCCAGGTCCGTCACCGACCGTCTGTACATGGCACCAGCAGACTGGAGAGTGGCGTGCAGGTTTCGCCTTGGGCTCCCCATTGCACATTTACGCCATACACCGGCGTGCACGTGTGCAGAGCGGAGCCCTATACACCCATGCGCACCGCAGCACGCCCTTCGATGTGTCTAGGGAGGGGGTACGAAGGCGGTCCATGATGCAGTGATGAGAGAGTTGGCAGCAGTGGTATGCAAGAGCGGGATGGGCGGGGTGACGGTCGAGCACGTAGGCCTCCTACCTGAGGGGCGGCCGGATATCACATGCTTTGACCCAGCCACGGGACACACACTAGTGATGGACGTGGTCATCGCCGACCCGCAGCGGCCGAGTCTGGGGAGGAGGTCGGCGGAGCGGGCGGGCGTGGCATTGGAGGATGCGGTGCGCACGAAGGAGAGAAAGTATGGACGATGGAGACGCGAGGCAGAGCGCGACCATATGGAGTTTGTCTTCCCCGCGATGGAGACCTTGGGGGCCTTCTCACGAGGCCTCGGCAAGGTATTGCGGACATCGTCAGAGGTGACCGAGCAGAGGTTGGCCCGACAAGGAGGTACCGCAAGGGTGTCGGTGCCGCTACGCGCCCTCCTCAACCAGCGCATGGCAGTGGCCCTACAGCGAGCACAAGCGCAGCAGTTGCGACAGCGGGCCGCGGAGCGGGCGGCGGACACGTCTCTTGACCAGGACATTGCCAGAGCATGGAAAGTGCTGTATCGGAGGGATGAGGGACCATCTGTGGCAGACCTTTGCTTTGTGGAGCGGGGGTAGAGGGACATGTTGGGTTGGTTAGGATGGCGAGTGCGAGTTCAGGGCCATGTGCCAGACGTCTACATTGTGTGCTCATTTTACCGGTGGATTTGGCGTTTGTTGTTGATTCCACTGTGGTGGAGATCTCAAACTTGTATGCCACATGTAAACTCACAGTTCATTGAATGAGATTGATCTATCTATCTTTCTATCTACATATCTATCTATCTATCTATCTATCTATCTATCTATCTATCTATCTATCTATCTATCTATCTATCTATCTATCTATCTATCTATCTATCTATCTATCTATCTATTTATCTATCTATCTATCTATCTATCTATCTATGTATGTATCTATCTATCAATTTATCTTATCAATGCTCTTCATTGCTGCTGTCAAGAACATTGAAATACACAATATGGATGTAAATATATCCATTATATACAAAACAATTGACAAAAAGGTTTTCATGAAGGTACCAAAGGGGTTTGATATCCGTAAGGGAAAGGTGTGTAGATTAATGAGAACACTTTATGGGCTAACGAGCCCCAAGTCTTTGGTACCAGGAGATGGATATGTTCATGGCCAAGGAGTCCTTCATGCGCTGTCAAAAATATTCTACTATGTACGTGCATGAGAGGGACAAGGGGACTTTGTTGGTCTCCTTGTACATCAACGACCTGATTCTTTGCTCTTTCTTATTGGGGTTGCTAGATGATCTCAAGAGGTTGCTGAGAAGCAAATTCAAGATTTAGGACATGGTTCCTGTTGATTACTACCTTGGAATCACTATCAAGCGTGACAAATTAGCAGGTACAATCATCTTGAACCGGAAAAAATACATCAACTCCATCCTTCAAGCGTTACAAAATGTCGGATTGCAAGCTTGTAAGCAAACCCGTGAGCTCAGAGTGCAAGCTCTTCACCTCATTTTCCCCATCCAACGAAGAAAAGAAAACTAACATGCCCGCCATTCTACATCAGTCTATGTGGGCAGTCCGATGTATGCCATGGGTGCCACCCGACCACATATAGTCCATGCTATGGACAGGTAAGCGGATTTATTGCTAACCTTGGTCAACTGCACTAGCAGGCCATGAAGCGCATCATGCGCTACCTGAAAGGGACGCTGCATGTGGGAATCCAGTTGGAGGCCTCGCTCAATCTGAGTCACTTTGTCTTATACGCCGTAATGACACTTATTGGCGAGGCAGGATAGACAAGAAAAAGTCCACCTCGAGCTTCGTGTGCATGCTATATGAAGGTGTTGTCAGTTGGGCAAGCTGCAATATGTCTCTCAGTCAACGACAGAAGTAGAGTACATTACCTTAGCTTAAGTGTGTAGATAGATGCAAAGGCTACAAAGCTTGATATCTGGTATGAAGAAACCACATGCAATGACTGCAATCATCAGATTTGACAACAAGAGCGCACTTGAGATGTCCAAGAACCCTGTCCTCTCCAGGTGTACAATGAACATCGAAATCCACAGACAGCATGCTTGAAACTTGGTGTGCAAGCAGATAATGGACCTTGAGTATATTGATTCCAGGATGAACAGGGTCAACATGCTCACAAAATCACTAGAAACGGATCTCCATCAGGCAGACATGCAATGTATTTCAATGGTCAATGCATGTGACAAGGACTGGTCATAGCAGCTGACACAAGGTACAAGGAAACCATTTATTGAATACGTATGTCCTTTGTTCACGTTTGTAGGTGGGTTCAGGAAAGCTCTGTCCCTTGTAGAGGTATGACCCTCTGGATTCATTGTAGGATGACATGTTCTCTGTATGTTGTGAGACGTGACCAATGGATGTACCATGTGGATGAATGGTCAACTTTGGCCATGTTGATTTTTCGGCCAAGTGAGGGGTCACAAGTTTGGTAGCCTTTTTCTCAAGCTGGTGAATTAAGGAATTGCTTGCTATTTAGTCTTGAAATCTTGAGCTCTCTGAGATGTCATGCTAAGGCGTTAGTACTCTTCAAGGTGAGGCGTATGCCTGATTATGTTTGGGGTTCACGACACACATATGGCAATGAAGAAGGTGTAACGGCCTTTGTGAGCTTAGGTTTTGCGGCTTCTTTGTCGGAGGTTGTTTGCCCACTAGCAAACAAAGGGTTATGGATCCATACCTCTGGTCAGAGAAGATTTAAGAAAACAACCACTAAGTCACAAGTGAGAGCAACTCTCACCCAAGTTCTCTGTTTGTCGGTCTACATCAGTAGGAAGGGGATCCAATGGATCTGTTCATTTCCTTCTTGAGAGATGTCAATAGCTTATATCAGCGTACATCAGCCTACACCTTCTCAGAATGGACAGTGTTAACAGGGCACACAATAGTCCACATTGACCAACAGCCTATAGGGGCTTCAAAACAATTTGCATTGACATCAGCAAAAAGTGCAGCAATCATCGCATGCATGTGCCATGCGATGCTCACGCTCCGCTCTGTTCACGCTCCGCTCCACTCACGCTCCTCTTCGCTCACGCTCTGTTCGCTGCGCTTGTGCCGCGAAGCGTGATGCGCACGCTCTCCGCCGGAATTGTGTGGCCTGCACGAGACAAGCCTGACGCGCAGGACCCACGCGCCAGACGTGCCGACGGTCTTGTCCCCCTACCCTGCCACCCTCCCCACCTCTGTGGGCACCTCTCCCCTGCCCTTCACCTCCCCCACCCCCTTGGCACTCCTCCCTCCCCCTCCTCCCCCTCCCACCCCGCCCCCCCCCCCTCCCCCTCCACACCCACCCCTCCCCTCCCACCCCACCCCTCCTCCACCTGCCACCTCCACCTATCTCCTCCCCTCAGCCTCCTCCTCCTCCCCCT
>SZWC01010333.1:59042-71991 GCA_023375785.1 Penium margaritaceum
ACCACTTCCTTGTGGATGAGGACGAGTACCACCCTCCATTTTGTTGCATTTCTCCACCTTGTACCCCTTAGGAGTAATTCAGCGGCAACCATCTTGTGGTAGCTTCCTCCGGCAGCTTGCGGGTCGCTTCCTCTGGCGCTGCCAGCAGCTTGTCCCGCAGCTTCCTCCGGCCAGCTTTCCAACGCAAGCTCCGCCTCTCTACTCCGGCTAGGTCACTTGTGGAGATTGGGCATGCCTCCAGCATGCCACCCGGCCGTCCTCGATGACGCCCGACCGCGCTCCTCAGTTTTGGAGCATCTGACCCCGGCGCGTGATGACTGCGGACCCGGCGTGTCGTCCTCCTCCCGAGATCTTGGCAAGGTCCACGACTTCCGCTACGCATGTCATCCACATGTGGCATAACATGCCACCACGCCGTCTGGCCCTCCACATGGCACCACAAAAAATGGTGCCCGTTGGACGCCTCTCGCTCCTCGTGTCGCCAGCTTGATGGCGGCCGACGTAGGCGGATGAAGACGCCGTCCGGCGCCCTCTCATGGTCTGCTGCTCTGTTCGTTGCACTCCACTTGATGCGTGAAGGGTTGCCTTGCCGCTGGGCAGGGCCACCACGAGCGCCTTGTTGCGGCGGGTAGTCACACCGGCATGCTCACAGAAGCGATGCGCGTTCCACTCGACCTGCTCCAAGCGCTCCTCCACGTGGGTGTGGATGCCTCGGAGGGTTTGAGGCAATCCAACATAGGAGTCAACGAGTCAAACAGAGGACCGAGCGCCATGGCTGATTTCTGCCCATCTCACCGCCTCAAGGCAGTTCATGGCATGGGTCAGCCGAGCCTGCTGCAATGCTACATGGAGAAGCCCGGTGCCACCGCCGTGGATTTTCACGCCGCCCGCCTTCTCGCAAGGACCCATTGCAACAACTGCCCTCTTCGATGTGGCAGGCCTCCTGCCACACTGTTGTCCTTGTACCGCCACCGCCTGAGTACGTAGAGAGCCCAACATCGACCTCTCTCGTCGCTCGTTGCGTGCACACTGTGCACCGTGGCGATCACCTCTCCTGATCATCTCGTTGCTCGAGGAAGCCGTGTAGGCATTTTTGGCTGTGAGCCTGTGGGCCCATAACCCTTTGTTGGAAATTCTGTTCCAACGTGGCTCTGGCCGTCTAGAATTTACACGGCATGTTTGGGCAAGTTCGGAGATGAAGCGTGAGCTTTCTGGTCGCCTCACGCAATGTGGGAGAGGATTTGAGACAGTCAGTTTTGCGAAGAGGATAACGTCATTTTTCGTTATTGTTTGAACATGGACATCATCACAACATTTATAGGGCTAGTCATGAGCTTTCGAACGCACTAAACCGCGCGCGATTCGGCCAAGCGTAGCTCAAGTTATGCTTGCCGAAGCGCAGGTCTCACCACCACAGAAGCCTGACGCCGCCACTAGCCGTGGCGCCTTTGTTCACGTGCGAAGCGCCTTTCCCAAGGCGCATATCCCATTGCACATGGGGTGGGGGTCCCCTGCACTGTTTCCACGCACCCTGCCCACTTTTGGGTCGCGTCTGGTGATGGGGTGTGACGAGGTTCGAAACCTGTCCCCGAGTAACAAAACGTACTACTGAGTTTTGGACACCGAGCCAGGTTTTTGGCGAAGTCCCTCAGTAACAACCTGCACTACTGGATCCGGTGGACGATCCGCCGGATCAGGTGGATCATCCACCGGACGCCTCGGCAGGCCTATCGGAGCATTTTCTCCAGATGGTATTTTTGTTACTCGGTCCGGTCGATTATCGACCAGATTTCGAGTCGCAGCCGGCTCCCAGAGCGGCTGCGCACACCCCAACTTTGGAAGGTCATATCTCCCTCGTTACTTGTCCGATTCCGGCAAAACAACTTCCACCGGATTCAGAAACTCGTCAAATTTTAGGGGCAGTCCTCCATTTTAGGATCTGAGCAATCCTTGTGTCGCCCGATCTGCCGGCGTGGAGTTTCCACTTTCTGGTGGTTCGTCAGCGCCTCTCGGCGCCGCACTTGGGCATGCGGAGGGACAATTTTTCAACAAGAGGTGCCAACGGAGACAATGCGACTGGCTGGTGGGGCATAGTTTGGTGCAAACTGAAAGGGCATAAGATGACCGCCAAGCGTGCGGATGAACAACAACATAAGAGGCTCCAAGGGTATGAATGGGTTGGCTACAGATGAGACCACGCATTAGAGAGAGGATTCATGATGTCTACATGGACAAGGGCAAGGGGATGAAGTGTGCGGGAGTCAGACGCTTGGAAGGAGGGGTGATGAAGCTTGCCTTTCACGCTTTCAAGGCAGTCAGCAGTCAATAGCACATAGAATGTGCTAGGATCAAGACCAATGGTAGGCTGATGGTGCAGGAGGCTATGGATGGCATCTGTATGCATGTGACATAGGTGGCAATAGAGCAAGTGTGTGTGCACAGGAGAAAGCGAGGGAGCAACATACACGTACGCTACAACAGTGACGGTGGACAAAAGGGCAGACAAGGGCACATCATACAACTTGTCACAACTCAGACCACGAAGGACGGGATGGCTAGACAACTTCTGCGACACAGTGTCAACGCCATGACAGGAAACGAAGTTTATGTCCTGATCATCCAGGGCAGTGACAGAAAGCAAGCTGACCTCAAGCGCGTGTACAAAGAGGACATCGGACAAGAAGACATCAAACGATGAACCAACAAAGCGCACAACACCGAGACCCTAGACTTGCAATATCTGTCCATATCCAGTGCAGACAATGTGTAGGCCGACACTCTTACGGACTCCTCAGCTGTCCAAATGAAAAATTGAAAGAAGCAATAGGTAGAGAAACAGAAACTCTATGTAACTGGATCATGAATGAGCAAGGAAAACACCACTGATCAAATGGTCCCCAGAAGCTGGTCACTGAGAAAGCTCTAGAGGGACTGTGAGAACACACCTGCTGATGCTGATGCTATCAACGTATTTGTCGAGTATCCCGGAATCTAGCGAGTTAGTGGCGACAAGTTCAAAGGTCACCGTGAATGACACACAAACAAGTTTGCACATGTAATCTACAGATTGCCATCTTTACAGATGAAATAAACTTAAGGGCCAATGTACGTGAATAACACTTGCAACGTATAGCATTCAAAAGAAAAATGTGCGATCACCATTGTAAAAAAAATGATGTATTTATACCATGCAGAAAGTCATCTCTACGATTTTTTAAACCTCACATACCTATTATGACACTCCACCGGATCACAATAAAAAGAATAGAACACAACCTCATTATTGAACGCTTGCCTTCCTTGTCACAAGAAGGCGTGAAGGAGGCCGCATACACTGATGAATTTCAATCTCTAGAGGAACATGTTACATTGCTTGAATATGATATAGGGCAGAAATGCCATGTTTCCCTCGCCACAGAGAATGAAGCTGATTGTCCCATGCTTTTTATAGAGTAATACATTTGTCCATACCTCGCAACATAATCAATCATTTGTCTTTGAAACAAAGACAAAGGTTCAAGGTTTGGAAAAAAGCAAAAATGTACCCCTCTGGTTTCTCAATAATCAGCATGTTTATGTTCCAGGGCATACAACATCGACATGATAACGTCATTTGTCATTACCTAAAAATCACGAATCTCTATCATCAGGGGTTTGTGCTTTTTCAAGAGGTGGTTTGCAAGGATTTTCAATGAGGTTCCGAGACTCCCAAGGGGTTGGTTTTTTCTACGGCTTGTGTTTTACAAACCAGGATTTGACACTAAAAGAACAGAAAAGAATGGAGAATTTTTGAATTCCCATTCTTGGAAGGTTGTCCCGACGGGGAATCCAGCCGACGCCCGTTGGCCAGAATCCCTGTCGAGTGAACCCCCCCCCCCCCCCCCCCACCTCACCTGCCATTCCAACCTACCCGTATAATCCCGGCTCTCAATCTTTAGGGCCTTGATTGTTTGTGGTATTGGGGGGAGGGCTGCCAGTGGGGGGCCTAAGTGCCGACCGACGGACATTGGCCGGCACTTTCATCGTCAAATTCGTCATCCCACCCCATTCCCCACCCCCCTCCTCTTCCAAAATTGTAGCCCTCCGTTGTGGGGGCCGTTTATCAAGTTGGACAGGAAGCTTGGCCCACTAGGAAAAAACTGAGGTAACTGAGAGTCTCTGACCCTTGAAACCATCCCGTCCAACCACCCATGGGCCAGGGACCCGTTGAACCAATGTGGAGAGGTTGGCCCCTGCTACACTCCTCCCACCTATGAGTGGATACGCATTCCGTGTCCACAGAGGGACTGGACCCCTTTCGCTCTAATACAAATGTAACAAATTGGTCAGGAAGCTTGGCCCACTGGGCCAAAACCATGGTGATTGAGAGTCTCTGACCCTCAACCCATCTCATCCAAATGCCCACAGGCGAGGGACTTGTTCAAGCCATGTGAAGAGGCTGGCCCACACTACAGGCTGTGATCTACCACCTGCATGCATGTCTTTGTCATGCTGAAGCAACGACGTATGTCACTGCTTGAGCATGGTGAAAACAGGTGGGCGGATGGGGCTTAATGTTCGGGCAGGGGCAGATGGATGTTATTGTTCGGATGCATGAGAGGGTGGGTTATCTTGTTCCCATGGAGGGGGAATGAGGATCTCACATTTCAAAATAGGGGAGATTGATGTTTTCACCCTATGATTTTTGCACATCTGATTATGGGTACGATTGGTTCATTGCCCCCAGCTTTATGGATTGAATGTGGAATGCCCCCATTCTGAGGATTAAAAAAGGAATGTCCCCGGATTGAGACTTTGATGACAAAATTCCACAAGTCTTTATATCGTTTAAACTCTTCCCCTGGTGAAAAAATCTGAACCTGGTTAGTAGCCTTCAAAGTCATAAAGGGAGCATTGTTGCATTTATTTTCCGATTTTCAGTTAACTTGATCCTAGTGTCATGTTCTATTGACTTTGATATCTTGGACGGCTACATTGTCTTTTGTGGTCTTTCCACATGCCTAATATGAATGTCCACAATTGAGGCTCAACCGTTGCTTCATTGGCATTTCAAAGATGTGAGTGTAATACCAGAAATGTTGGCCTTGATGCTTGCAGTGCAACTTCTTTTGTACATGTGTATCCCCGATCAAACAGTCGAGTAAGGTCTACCCCCGCAGATGTTTCATCTTGCACACTATGAAAAAACATGACCTCGACATTTGAAACTTGCTTTAGAGAGGCGCATGTTGTGTGGGCCAGTTGTGTGATTTCATCTGTTTTTATCACAATATGGCCACATCATCGCAGAGGACATGCATGGGCACAAGCGGACATCGTGGACTCCAAGGCAGAAAATGCTGCCGAGGTAGCAGTTGGAATTCTTTTTTTTTTTCCTGGCTTGCAGCCTCGGAGGAGGGGTCTGCATGCGACAGCCATTGTTGCCTTGATTACATCCCGATGTTAGTCACCAGCCCCTTCTCTCCTGGGTCTTGCAGCGGTTGCTGCGCATGGGTGTCGATTCACCAGCCTCAATGGGTATGTTCTCCACAATGGGGGTAGGGCACACATATAACACATCAATTATACTGCTAGTGTTCCATTCATGCCTAAGCACGGCTGCACAGGTGTGGCTCAACTCTGCATCTTGTCTTTGATCCGGAGCCCCATCTGTGTAGATTACTGAAAATGAAGACGCATTTGAAGAGAAAATCGATCTGGGTTTGTTGTATTAGGATAGGAATGAAGCAAGTGATGCCGCACATGGTGTTGTACCACCCAGGATGAGCCGGGCTGGTGGACATGTTCAACCCAACAAGGGCGTGCCCCCCATGCTATGTAATGTGTACAAATCATACATTGCTTGCGACAGACATCAATGTTTGTGGTACACATCTTCTTCTTCTGTTTTTTTAGGTTCTAATGATGACACGCAGAAGCTTCCAGAGAAGAAGCAGAAGAACAAGACTTTGCAAGGAAGATAAAGGAACCTTGTGCCAAATTTCCTGCCAGCATGAAGTTCACCACTTTGAAGGCGTGCTGTGTGGCATTCCAGGAGTACACTGTCCACAATCGAGTGGCTCTTCTATGGGAGAAGAGCAAGGAAAGCTGCTCTGTCACTTGCTTCCATGATTTCAAGAAAAAATACACCCGGTGGGTTATGTGTCCCAGCTATGGTGAGTGGAATAGCTGTGTGAACATAATATAACATAACATCATTTGTTGATGGACACTTGTATGAGCCTGGTGTAGCCCACAGGATCTCATGAGGACAGCATACTGTGTGGCATGGCAGACGGTGATGCAGGATCTAACAGCGGATGCAAAGGCTCTAGAGGAGATCATCTAAAAGGCAACTGGTGAGAAGGTGCCATACGACATCCTCTTTCGCACAAAGAAGAAGTGCATGGAGGAAATTGATGGGTCAAAGGATCAGTCATTGTCCATGCTCCCAGGCTTCATCGACGAGGTGACTCTTGGTTTCACTGTTTGCTATTCTGTTCCATTTTCTTAGTTATGCAGCACGGTCTGATTTTTTTCCTTATGTTTCCTAGTGTGTGCAGCTACTACTGGTGGACCCGCACGCCATAGCCAAGGCCGAGATGTCCAAGAACGGCTGTTTCAACCAGGCGTTCATCACACCAGGCGCTTTCAGACTTGGCTTCGAGTACTCCCTCAGCATTCTCTGCATAGATGGTACGGTTTTGAAGAGGGGCCATCGGTAGTTTTTTCTCATCATCCATTCTTTAAATGCAAATGACATCGCCATGCTTGTTGCCTATCCAATGGTGAACATTGAGGACAAAAGGATTTGGAGCTGGTTCTGCCAACTGCTTGCAATAACGTTCCCCAGTGCTGCACAGGCTGGCACCATGGTGATTTCAGGCCAAGAGAAGGGCCTTTACAACGTAGTGGAGAAGGAACTGCTGGGTCACGTATTGTACATAGCATATGCAACGCACTGTGGTCACGCACTGCAATGGCGGGCTCTCGGGTTACTAGCTTTGACGGCTTGCACACGCCACGCCACGACATGTGGACTGGGACGAGTTCCTCACAAAGGCATGAGAATCATGCTCATGAGTGTTGGATTGCCTTCTTGGTGAAAATGAGCAGCCACAAATATTAAAGGAGCGGTGGACACGCCTACTGTCCCGTACCATGTGGTGGGCACACGACCAGTAATGCTATGAAGTCCCTCAATGGGGAGATCATGGAGTGTCAAAAACATACACCCTTATTACTGCTTGACAATTTGCACACACATGTACAACGGTTGTAGAAATTCCTTCAAATCATGTACCTCAATCTGTAGAGATACCACCACAAGGCGAGAGACTATGGCCTGGACCTGGATGGTGATGAGATGGGACCCTGGACCGGCGGCACGGCCACATACATGGTTGATGGTGGGCCAATCACACACTGGGTTTCGAGTGCGCTGTAGTAGTGCGCTCGCACTAGGCAAGGGCACTGACATTCTAGTGTACTCAATTTGTGGATGTACACATTGAGTATGTACATACACTAGCCCCACATACATGACCCCCCCATAGGGGTGGGGGTCTAGTTTTCCATATAGGACGAAATCATGCACTGAGTGCATTATTAGTGTATTTTTGTATGGGGAACGAGCGCACTGCCCTCATACACTAGCCCCATACACTGGACCCCACCATAGGGGGGTCCAGTTTTCCATATAGGAAAAAATCACGCACTGAGTACGTGATCAGTGTAGTTTTGTATGGGGAACGAGCACACTTTCCTCATACACTAGCCCCTCGCACTGGACCCCCCCATAGGGGAGGAGGTCCAGTTTTGCATATAGGAAAAAATCATGCACTGAGTGCGTGATCAGTTTACTTTTGTGGGGGGAATGAGCGCACTGCACTCATATACTAGCCCCACGCACTTGACCCCCCCATAGGGGTGGGGGTCTAGTTTTCCATATAGGATAAATCACACACTGAGTGTGTGATTAGTGTACTTTTGTGTGGGGA
This sequence comes from Penium margaritaceum, assembly GCA_023375785.1. Lineage (NCBI taxonomy): Eukaryota > Viridiplantae > Streptophyta > Zygnematophyceae > Desmidiales > Peniaceae > Penium > Penium margaritaceum. The sequence goes on from SZWC01010333.1 coordinate 67,022, forward strand.
ACAAGGACACTTCCCTCATACACTAGCCCCACGCACTGGACCCCCCCCATAGGGGAGGAGGTCCAGCTTTCCATATAGGATAAAATCATGCAATGAGTGCGTGATCAATGTGCTTTTGTGTAGGGAACGAGCGCACTGTCCTCATACACTAGCCCCACGCACTGAACCCCCCCATAGGGGAGGAGGTCCAGTTTTCCATAGAGGACAAAATCACGCACTGAGTGCGTGATAAGTGTACTTTTGTGTGGAGAACGAGGGCAGTGACCTCATACACTAGCCATACGCACTGGATCCCCCCTATAGGGGAGGGGATCCAGTTTTCCATATAAGACAAAATTACGCACTGAGTGCATCATCAGTGTATTTTTGTGTGGAGAACGAGCGCACTGCCCTCATACACTAGCCCCACACACTGGAACCCTCATAGGGGAGGAGGTCCAGTTTTCCATAGAGGATAAAATCATGCACTCAGTGTGTGAATAGTGTACTTTAGTGTGGGGAACAAGCGCACTGCACTCATACACTAGCCCAACGCACTGGACCCCCCATAGGGGTGGGGGTCGAGTTTTCTATATAGGATAAAATCACGCACTGAGTGCGTGATCAGTGTACTCTTGTGTGGTGAACGAGCACACTTCCCTCATACACTAGCCCCACGCACTGGACCCCCGCATAGGGGTGGGGGTCCAGTCTTCTATACAGGACGAAATCACGCACTGAGTGCATGATCAGTGTACTTTTGTGTGGAGAACGAGCGCAATTCACTCATACACTAGCCCCACGCATTGGACCCCCATAGGGGTGGGGGTCGAGCTTTCCATGTAGGACAAAATCACACACTAGACGGATGCACTTGAAAACCGGTGAAGAAAAAGGCCCCCATTAACCATACCTCCACGGCCACCCATTCCAACAGTCAGCCGTGTGCTGCTAACATGAACACAAGAAAGTGCTCCTGTGGGAGATGGCAGGAGTATGGAATTCCATGTCTGTATGGCATGGCACTGCTGTTGAAGGGTGGGCTGAATGTGGAGGGCTGTATTAACTCAGGCTACCTTAACATGTACTAAAAGCGAACATACAACCATCCATCCACCCTTCTGAAGCCAAGGATGGTGAAGGAAGCCAAACCTACCTAGAAGCAAGCAGGCCCAAAGCACGGTCATGGCAAGCCCTGCTCTGCACGTGTGGACCGGTACGGTAAGGTATGTCTACACCATTGTCTCTGTTGCATTTACTTCTAGGCAATTGTTTTGTTCTTGCATAGCAATGAGTGCATTGCAATGTGTTTGCAGGTAAAGAAGAGTCACATCTGTGGCTGACTCAGGAAGCAGGGACACATCAAGAGGAAATTCCCACAGCCTTTGCTGTCTCTGAGTGTGGTTGAAAATGTGGCACAGCAGCTTCAGGGAAAAATGCGCGTACTTGAGAGTTGCTGGTCTTACCTGGACTCCATGGCCTACTCTGCAGATGAGGGTAGGGCACATGAGGGTACAGGCGTGGCGCTCCGATGCCGGAAGACTTGGGTGACAATAGTGATGATGACGATGAAGACTAGATGGAAGAGGAGGAGGGAGCGGACACTAAGGAGTGAGATGTGGAAGATAAAGATGAAAATGTGGGGGAAAAAACACGATCAGGACAATGGCGCTGCAGGTGGGCCTAGCGGTATGGCCGTGGTTGGTGCAGCAGGTGGGGTAAGCAGCATGGCCGTGGGTGGTGCTGCAGGTGGGACAAGCGGCAGGGTCACCTGTGATGCTGTGGGTGGGGCAAGTGGTAGGAAATTGGGTGGTTCTGCAGGTGGGGCAAGTGGCAGGGCCAATCGTGGTGCTGTAAATGGAACCAGCGGCACAGCAGTGGGTGTTGCTGCAAGTAGGACCAGCGGCAGGGAAACCAGTGGCGCTGCAGGTGGGACCAGAGGCAGAGCCAGCCATGGTGCTGCAGGTGGGACAAGTGGCAGGGCTGGGGGTATTGCTGCAAGTGTGGACAGCACTGAAGACAACTGTGACCAGGACAATAGAGGGGGAAGTCACTGAAAAAGAGTGGGGCATGGAAGGTGAAGAAGAAAAAGGAAACGATGATGGTGGAGGCGGTGCAAGTGGTGGGCCAGAAAGATTCCGTGCAGGTGGTTCGCCAAGTGGCCAAGAAAGAGGTTGTGCTGCACGTGTGGGGTGCGGCCATGAAAGTAATGGTGCAGCAGGTGGAGCATGTATCCGTGTGAGTGGTTCTGCATAAGGGTCTTTCAGTCGTGGAAGTCATGGTACAAGTTTGGTCGTGAGTAGTGGCGTTGCACAAGTGGAAAACTCCCAGGAAAAGGAGGCCGTGAAGGATCAAGTTTCAACATCCAGTTCTAGTGACGACGAGCCCATCGTGGATGTGAATCCAACTTCCAGAGAGGCTCACTGAATGGAGTTCTATAGAGCTATTGACACAGTGCTGTGTATTTTGAACAAGAATTGGTAGTAGGTGCATTGCGGTTGCTTTGAACATTCTTAGACACAGCATTCAGCTTCTGAGTTGGTGTCACTTCAGTTTAGTTATGCATGGTTTCATGGCAATCATTGGGAGGACAGTTGGAGGAAATTGAGGTACACCATGGCCCAATTTCACATGCTGGCCTCTCCAATGGAGTGCTGGGCCATTGTACACAGTGCATTCTTGCAGTACACTCCATATTGCATGTGGTGAGTGGTGCTATTTACTTGGAATGGTGTGTGTTTTGTATAAACCATATTTTTTGTGCTGAAAAAAAAATCATTATTTTGAAGAGCATTGCTCCTCTACTTGATTGAAAAAAACATGAATTCAAAAGGAAAGAAAATAATCTGCAAAAATTTAAAGGATAAATGAAGCATCTTATGCAAATTCACTATTCATTGTCGAACAGGCACTAGTCTCTTCAACACAAATCTGGTGTACAACACTTCGTTGCAAACATGAGCTCAACAGGCACATGTGACACAACAAATCTGGAAACCATATTAGTGGCCGGCCTTGGCACCGGGGTTGCCCTCCTAGTTTTTGAGAGATTATACATGGCCCAGAGAAACAACAACATACTACGTATGCGCATGTCCCGTTGAGGACGATGGTCTTTCTCCGACGACATTTCAGGATGTCATTGACAACGACATCACATTCTACTACACTGAAGACATGGACATAGAGGAAATGTTCTATGAAGCAATTCATATCACAAGTGGGAGGGTTGTGAATGTGCACTTGGCTATTGGATGTGGTTTTGATTTTTCATACATCCTGAGTGGCTTCATCCCCTGTTTTCTCAATAACTGGGTGCATTTCTCCATCAAAAGAACCGTTAATACCATTGCAACAATGCCATCGCATCTGTAAGCAATGTACCACGACTTTTGAAGGTGAAATGCCATTTTAAACAAATAAAGTATCCCAAAGAAAATGATGTCCATGCAAGCGTAGTACCCTTGTTCACATGTGTGAATGCAACATGTGATGATGTCAATAGAGTCCACAGATGAACATGTTCACGGGAGAGAAAAACCCATGAACGAGAAAACGATGTCTGAATGAGTGGAATTTGGAATCCACAAAGACATGGTACACCATGCAGTCTGATGTAGCCATGCTAGCCTTGTGCAATTCCACTCCCGCTCTGACTCCCATGTGTCTATCAGAGGGGTAGGGAGGGGAAGAACAACCCACGGGCTAACAGTAACGGAACACAAGTGGACCTAGTGCATGTTTGCCAGGCTATGCATTGCAAGGCAAATTTGCTGGAAGATGATTGGTTAGAAGAAGGTGAAGTGGTTCAATTGCATGCATTGACTAAAAACGTGCCGATTACAAATGAAAGATGTGATGTCACAAACTCTGTGATTTGCGCCATGACATGAATGGACTCAGAGGAAAGCCAATGAAATGGCGTTTCTGTAGGTGTGTGGGAAACATTGAACACGCAATGCCCACCTTTCTTCAAACAGCAGGGTCAGTTTGGATTAAGAAATCACTTCATACTAATGCTTACATGTCCATGCATCGAAATATGCTGGCGGTATACCAGTAATGGACGGGACATTTCCTGCGCCTGGCGATGTCCAGTCGGTCGGCATTTTACAATTTTGGATTGCGGATTGCATGGCAGACTGTACTGCACTTAATAAATCTACTATGTGCTACTCAGATGTCGCATGTCTCAAGCGCGCCACATCCATGGAAGAGAATGCGGACAAAAAGATGTTCAACATCCATTCATTGGTGAAAAGAACAAGAATCTTCCATGCTTAGTAAATCACGTGCTCTCTTGAGAAACGATAGAAATAAGACAAATTGCAGGAGCTGTCCTGTTTATTCTAAGTTTTCCTCCTGCCATCTGATATTGTTCATGCATTCGTAGAAGTCAAGGCTGATGCGTATCAAGAACAACGGAATTGCAATAAAAACACATTACATAAAGTCCATAGGACTTAACAGTATGGCGCACATAGTGACAGTTTTCTCACATGTTGCACGACAAGGCTGGCAAAATACAAGGTTCCGATCCATGTGCTTTTGCAATACCTGCTCATACCGGCGTGAGTACAAGGGGAATCTTATATGTTTATTTCTAGAATTTCAAAAATTCTGTCAAGTGATGGTATTATTTCATTAATTCTAAAATTCATGGCATCCTGTCACTAAGTTGTTAAAGGGGGGTCATGGCACGTTTAGTGTACACAGTTGTGGCAGTCCTCATTTATGTGGTATTAACTGGGAGCATCTAACCTGTCTGTCCTGTGATTATTCTCTCTCTTCTTCTTCTTCTTCTTCTTCTTCTTCTTCTTCTTCTTCTTCTTCTTCTTCTTATTGTTGTTATCATTTTTATTCATCTTCTTCTTCTCCTCCTCCTTCTTCTTCTTCTTCTTCTTCTTCTTCTCCTTCTCCTTCTTCTTCTTCTTCTTCTCTCTCTCTCTCTCTCTCTCTCTCTCTCTCCCCCCCCCCCCCCCCCTCTCAAT
>SZWC01010333.1:80807-100730 GCA_023375785.1 Penium margaritaceum
TCTCTCTCTCTCTCTCTCTCTCTCCCTCTCTCTCTCTCTCTCTCTCTCTCTCTCTCTTGGTGAGGCCCGTACCTACCACAAGAATCTTAACCACGCCCTCGCCACCATCTACTTGTACCTTGCCAAATGGCAGCAACACCTCGTCCATGGCATCCTAACGCCAAAGCAGGTTTTGAAGAGTCTTGATTCTAATCATGCATCCAAGTCAATCGTCATGAGAACACACCTGCATTTTTGCTTTCACACTGTGAAGATGGATGAGTCCAGATCCATGAATGACTAAATCAACGTGGTGAAGTCTCTCTCTGACCAGCTTCTTGTGATTGAAGACCCTATCAAGGAGTGTGTACTCATGCTAACCATCTTGTCTGGCCTTCTTTGTAGCCACACTCCTCAAATCATTGCCTTGGACCAGTGTGGCGACATGTTCTCTCTCAATGATGTGGATGAGAGCCTGTTGTTTGAGGGGGAAGAACACAAGCAGGATAAGCAATGAAGTGGACTGGATGTCGCTCTCATCACAAAATCTGGTCATGGGGGTGGTGCAGCACCAACCAGGGACAGTGGTAGAGGAGGGAAGAAAAAGAGGAACTGCCACTACTGTAAGAAGCTGGGCCATTGGACGTGCAAATTTTGGAAGAAGAAGACGGACCTTGCAGCTAGATTTGGAGCGAAAAAGGAGTCCGATGCTTTCACAAACATAGCAAATAGGGAGAGTGGATTCATGACTACTATCCGGGTCCTGCATGTCTCCAACAACACCACCTTATTGTAGATCATCGACTGGGGAGCCACGCGAAACATGACGTATTGTCGGGACTGGTTCATTTTCCACACTACCATTAACTGATTTCGGGTGTAAAGAGGGGGTAATCATGTGAAAACAGTGGTTGGGGAGGATGAGATCGTGTTTTGTGCTTCTGTTGAAGGCAAGTACGTGGAACGTTGTGTGAAGGGGGTGCTCCATGTTTGGGGCTGGTAGCTAACTTCCTCTCTTTTTCCTCTCTCATCTGTGAAGGCATACAGGTTTGTTTTGAGAATAGTGGCTGCACCATCTCGGCCTGTGCAGGCCGTATACTTGCAAAAGCAGACCAAAAGGAAAATCATTACCGCATTGGAGAAGAAAGCTGACTCAGCATTGGCCGCAAATGAGGGCAACTAAGACATCAGCCTGTGGCACAACCAACTTGGTCACCTAGGCTTTGGTGTCGTCATCTTCATGCAGTAGATGGTTCATAACATAGAGCTCAAGGGGGTGAATTACTCTGGTGCATCGGATTGTGAGAGCTGTGTTGAAGGGATGCAATCCCATCCTAATTTAACATGGAAAAAGAAAGGGGCAGCTCAGCTTCTCTCACTTGTTCACTCTGACTTATACGGTCCCATACCATTTTAGTCCTTGTCAGGCAAGCTGTACTTTATCATGTTCATAGATGGAAAACTGACAAAGATGTGGATTTCCTTCTTGGCTGGAAAGGATGAGTGTTTTGATGATTTCAAGGTGCAGATTGCTACTGCATAGAATGAGAGTGGCAAGTGGTTGAAGGTGCTTTGCTCTGATGGCAAAGGAGAGTAGCTCTCCACGGAATCTCACAAATTCCTCAAGAATCGTGGGATCTGACACGAGGTCACTCCACCGGGAACACTGCAGCTGAATGGTGTTTCTTAGCATGCAAACTGCACACTCATGGAGCATGTTTGCAGCATGCTCCAAAACATGGAGCTCTCGCCAAACTTCTCCGCGAAAGCGGTCAACACCGTTTTTTACCTGAAAAGCAAAAGCCCCACGTGTTTCCTGTTGCTGATGAAGCTAGAGGAGGCATGGACATGGTGCAAGCCAGTAGTGATGCACGTGAAATGTTCTCTGTCTGGCGTATTTGCGTATGTGCCTAATGGCACCCGTAACAAGTTGGATGCTAAGTTGGTGAAGACAGCAGTCCTCAGCCATGACACCATGGGATACAGCCTCTACAACCTTGCCATACACAAGATCATGTGCAGCAATGACGTGGTCTTTCAAGAGGAAGTAAAGAGACCTATGTCTGCCATGGCCGCAAGTTTGCGTGCCCTAGCAGGCGATGAGTATGGTGTGCTCATGAAGAACAGCTTCTGGGCCCTTGAGGTAGCTCCATGCAAAAGCTGAGTGATTGGATTTCGGTGGATCTTCTCATGCAAGTGTGGTGTGGATGGTAAGGTGCTCAGATACAAAACATGATTGCTTTCGATGGGGTTTGCAGAGACTGAGGGTATGGACTACAATGAAACTTCTGCAGCTGTCGCAAATTTCCTATCCATCCGAATGATCCTTGCTGTGGCTCTTGCTATGGAGTGGGAGGTGCAACAATTGGATGTGACTTGTGCATTTGTGAATGGTGACCTCGAGGAGGATGTGTAGATGGAGCAACCAGAGGGGTATGTGGTGGAATGTAAGGAGGACTTCATGCACAGGCTTGTGAAGTCCTGCTACAGCCTGAAGCAAGCACCACGAGCATGATATCACAAGATTGATAAGCAACTGGCTAACCTTGGCTTTGTACGTAGTGCAGCTGACCATGCAATCTATGGGCGCATACACGAGTCAAGCTGGGTTATCATCTTGATCCATGCTGATGATATCCTCATTGCATCTGAATCAAAGCCCCTTTTAGATGATGTAAAGCAGTCTCTTGCTATCATGCTCGGCATGAAAGACATTGTTGAGCTCGATTACTACCTTGGTCTTGAAGTCAAGCGTGACTGGCCGCAGCAGGTCTTGGAGTTATCATTGAGAATTTAAGTCAGCAGCATGACAGGAGTGCGCAAAGCCACAACACCACTCAAAGTGGGAGCAAAGCTGAGTATGATACAAACTCACCATAGCACGCAAGAGAGTGCCTACATGGAAACAGTACCATGACAAGCAGCAGTTGGGAGTCTCATGTGTGCTGCACTTGGCACGCGCCTCAAAATCAGCCAAGGAGTGGGATTGCTCGGCAAGTTTTGCAAGAATCCGGGTGTGCCACATTGGGAGGCAGTTAATTGTGTGCTGCGCTACCTCAACAACAGCTGTATCTATTTCCTCACCTTCAATGGTAGGAACAACCCCATCCTCATCGTCTGCATAGGCATAGATTGGGGTGGTGACCTGGACACAAGGAGGACAAATTAGAGGGTTCATGTTTCTGCTTGGGGGAGGTGCAATCAGTTGGAAGAACAAGAAGCAATAGTGTGTTGCCCCCTCCTCCACCAAAGCAGAGTAAATTACCCTGAGTGAAGCAACAAAGGAAGGAGCGTGGCTTCATGAGATGCTGGCAAGCCTTGGACGATAGCAGACCACAGTAGAGACCATCTATTGCAACAGCATGAGCGCCATTGCTCTTACCAAGAACGCCAAGTTTCATGCCCGCACCAAGCACATTGACCTGCGGTACCAATTCATCCATGAGCTTGTGGCAAAGCAGGTGGGGAAAATAAACTTTTGCCCTTCAAGCATGATGGTGGCAGACTTCTTGAACAAGCCAGTGGTAGCATACCGCTTTTAGCAGCTGAAGGGACAGTGCAGACTTGTGGCACTGTGCAATGACCCGCCAATGGTGGCACATGCCACTTGTTATGACCACAAAATTACACCATGTGTGATAAACGTTTCAAAATCATAGCATGATTCGGAAACAGATGAGGAGAAAATCAAACTTCAATAATACTACGCATGGAATAGCAAGTATATAAACCTCCAAAAACTAGTGGCATTGTGTGGCTATCGTGTGCAATGACAAGCTAAAGCAGGCACATGTCACTGCCCATGAACACAAAACTTCACAAGAGATGGTCACCATCCACTAATCATCCCACGAGTCCGAAACGGTCAGAGGGGACAACAAAAGTTTTGGCATACTGGGACTGTGCTAGAAATTTTCAAAATCTTCAGTAAATAGTGACGTACTGTGGCGATCGTGCCTAATGAGCGGCCAAAGTGGGCATGTTTCACTAACCATGACCACAAAATTACACCATGGGTAGTCAACTTTGAAGAGAGAGCTCTTTGTGGTTGTACCTTTTTTCACTGAAATCTGAGACTTGAAATTTGGAGACACAAAACATGGAAATTGGGAGACACAAAACATGGAGATTTGGAGACACAAAACAAATTCAAAGAATTTCCTAAAAAAACTCCAGAAAATTGGCTTCTGAAAACGTTCATCAAGTGATGAAAGGTGAACGCCTCAACGATTAAAAAAACCTGGAATTTTGTAGTGGAGCGGGTGGTTTAGGTTTGCACGGGAAGGTAGGTGTATCAACTGAATCACTCCCTGGTGGATTTGCAGGTTCTTTGAGATGTTAATGATGAAGAAAGAAGAATAACATGGTAGTGTTGTAAACTAGCATAAGTCCTTGTGCTCACATATCACACGTAAGAGCATGTATGTTTTCTGTGAAAATAGTTCTTGGACGATCTTCCTTTGGAAAAATCTACATGCCATCCGCATATCATTTTGTGTTTCTTTATTCTAATTTCATCAAGATATTCTTCTTCTGAAGTAAAACATGCTTTCAAAAACAAGACCTTAGCTTTTGCATGAATTTCTTCAACTACATCGTTGATTTACCCAATGACACAATACATTTGCGTGGAAGCTCATAACAAAATGAAACTGAGATAGACTTATGTAAGAACACTGTATACCCCTCATAGTAGAAAAAAATTCAATCATATCACACGTTTTGAACTATAACTAAATTGCCCATGCCTCAGAACAATAGCCACTCTTAGCCCCTCATACTTTGGAACTATCACTATCCCACCTTTGACAATGAATCAGCTCCATTTGCAAAAACACCGGAAACAAAACCTGATACATCCGACGTGATGGGGCTACTGCAACCATCAATGAGGAAAGCACCTAGTGTGTGGCTGCTGTTGCGGAGCATCATCGACAAGGAATGGAACGTGGTTTGTTAGGTCCAGGAGGAACCATGTCAGGTTCAGTGTGCAATCACCGCATCACGTGTAGGCTACTTCAAATCATGCATTTGAATTGGTACTTGTCTGAAAACGCCCCATTTGACTCACAAACAGATACTTTCTTGGCCTACATTTCATATTGAACCTCCCTACACCCATTCCTCTTCCATCGCAAGGTGCATTCCATTGGTATTAATGGCGCCTGTTGTAGATAATCTCCCACTGACACCTTTCAAATGTTGAGCTCTCAAATGAGAGCCACAATGACATCCAAGGGAGACCATTCACCCATCATCTTGTTAATCTCTCATGTTATACATCTCTCCTTGTGGACGGTTGTGAGTGCGCTGGGCATGCTGATGCAGGGAGTAGAGGCGATGCACTGTGATGGCTCACAATCCCTCTGCCCCGCATGTATGGTTGCCTCCATCCCATTAGCATGGCCCCTCTCCTCTATTCCTCAGCAACGGACTCAATCTCCAGTTTCCTCCTTCCTCACCTATGTTTTTCCTTTACTGTTTTCCTGGGTCAAACTTGCACAATCGGTACTGGAAGCTAGATTAATCCTAGAAAGAATTACAAACTGGTTTGTGACTGGGTGTGCAGGGCAGGGCACGGGCTAGCCGGCTCTTTTGCGTGCCGGTGAGCCTCGCTCGCCGGCCCACTGGGCTGGTCTCAATTAGTGAGACTCACCCGCACAAGGGTTTCCTCCTTCACGCTGAACAACTGTAATTTTTTTTGCAATCCTCCATGGTTTCCATGACAAACCCACTACTAATGTAGTAATCCCTTTATGGAATCAAGCCGGACAAGTTGCATTTGATTCGTGTCTTGAACCTCATGGTATCAGAGCTAGGCTAGACATCAGAAGGTGGCAAATCAGGCCGGCGTAAAGCAAACATGTGGGTGGCCGAGTGAAATGCACGTGTAGATCCACGCGACAGCTGGAGAAGCAGGCCGTCCAAGTCTCCAGGGGCATCAAACGCCCTCCCCTAGGCCGCGCACAGAGTGTGGAGGCAGCAGAAGAGAGGCAAGAGACACTAGAAGGAGAAAGGGACAAGGACGAGAGAGTCCAAGCGTCATCACCCCTCATGTAGGGTGACAGTTGCATCTTCTGGCCCTAAGGGTATCCTTGCAGGTCAAAGCAAGGCATGATAGGTGCAAGAGATCAAGACAGGTGATCCTTAACGATCATAGGCCTCGCGGAAAAAAATTGGGCCCCATGAATTGCTGCCAATAGTTTCTTAGGTGGCAACAAGCAGGCAGCAGTGCTCTAGCTAGCCTCATAGCTTGCTCTCAGTCTGAATGGTGCCATGAGCGCAGCAGCATCTCTGCCAAAGAGGGGGGTGAAAATGCCAGTACTATCAGAGGATTTGGTGCCGCCGCTCGCGCCCCCTCTATAGCAAAGACGTGGGACGACCTGAGGAAGGTGCTATCCGACAAGAACCTGATGCCGCCATATCTTGGCATGCACGACTTCCTATCTTGGAAGGATGTGTTCCTCTCTCGGGCGATGAAGCATGGTCTTGAGGACTACGACCTACCTCTGCTACCAAACAACACTAGCGCGCGAGTACTGTTGAGGAAATTCAATGCTCTGGTGCGCGCACTTCATGAGGACCAACAGTACCCCATCCGCCACTTCCATTTTTGTGGGGAAGGAAAGGATCCCAAGAACCCAATCAGTGGTGATCCTAAACCCCATGACGCATGGAAATAACTTGCCATGCGGAAGGAAGAGTAGATGATGGCCCTTGTCATCTCCCTCCACGAGAAGCTATGCAACCTCCGTCCTGCACCCAGTGCACCAGTTGACGAATACTGGGATGCCACCTTGGACCTTTGCCGGTGCATCCTCGGCCTCAGCACGTCCTACACCATTCTGTCCAGAGTATCGAGAACTCCAACTTGGCAGAGGTGTTTGAGGAGCCATTGAACTATGAAGAAATCCTGAAAGGCAAGGCACCTGAAGACGAGGGTGCAGCATCAAGCGCGTTTGTACATCAAGAAGGAGGAGGCACCCCTCCCCCCTTGGTGCACCTTCATCAGGGTGGAGGAGACGGGGGGGGGGGGGGGGGGGGGGGGGTGGGGGATGACGGTGGAGGAAGCCGAGGCGGACAAGGTTGCGATGGATGTGGGTGCTGCCAAGGGGTAGGAAACCGCACCTGCAACTACTACAAACAGCTCGGCCACTACTGACACACCTGTCCAGTGCTCTAGTGAATCATGAATCCATCCACATAACAGACATCCCTAGTAGTTGGGCAGCCACCTATGCTTCTCTATCATCACGGTCAGCATGTCCACCCTCCAGCTTGGACAACACATACTACGGCAGGGCCTCGTGCGCTCTTTGGAGCAGCCACATTTGGTCCGCCGCAACTGCAGCCTACCATGTACCAACCAGCGCCAGCTGTGTTTCCACCTATGTTCCAGGGACCCTCCTCCATGCCCTCATACATCACTGCACCCATCACGGTTCTAGTATGGGTGTAAAGGGTGAAAATTGAGATGAACGAGCTACAGAAACCATTGGAATTGCCGTCAGGACCAAGGTGGAGTGTGCCTATGAAGCTACATCCACCGGAACCACTAGCATCCCAAAGTCGCCAGGTCAAAAGTTGGGGCACACACATACAACAACATCGCACTCACTTTCCATGCATGAGTGGTTGTTTGACATTGCTTCATCACATCATATGCTTGTGCATTGCCAGCTATTTGTCAGACTAGATGTTATTCCTGATGTTGAGGGTGTGAAGACTGGGTCTAGGGAAGTATGGTCGGTTGAGGGTCTGGGGACCTCGGCCATCCAGGCACCGGACGGAGTAATGTGTCTGACTGGTTTCTTGTACTTCCTGCTGCTGAAATTCAACTTTCTTTCTAGGGGGCAACAAGAGAAACATGTTAATGTGACAGCACTGATACAGAGACAACATTGAACGCTCTATGATGCGTCTAGCGACTTGCTGGTGGACGGGCCTTTGCATACTGACATGCTGGACAAACTCACTCTGTTCCCCTATGTCCACTCACAAGTGAACTCACCCCAAGTTCATATTGTCACAGGCACTGATACAGCATACACAGACCTCATGCATTGCCATCTTGCACATCTGAACACAAAAATAGCTTCTGAGCTGTTGAGACCCATCCCAGCACGTGGTAATCATCTTATTGACTGCCCGCATGGCCTGAAAGCCAACACATTTCTAGACTGCTACAAAGGGAAAGCACACACACAAACATTTCTGAGATCAGACCGTGAGACCACAAGGCCCCTGGCACTGGTATATACTGACCTTACAGGACCAATGCTTGTGCCATCAGTCCAGTATGCATCATTCAACTTCCTGACTATCACTGATGAATACAACCATTTTTGCTTGGCCTTTCTTCTCAAAACCAAGGCCGATGCCAAGATTGCTATTGCAAAATGGATTTCACTTGCTAGACAGCAGACATGTTACTGACTCCTGAAGTTGCGAACTAAAAGGGGAGGGGAGTTCTTTGGTACATTGACAAGAGGACTTAAAGCTAGAGGAGGTGAAAATCAGACCACGGCTCCGTACACTCCACAGAAACATGGAGTGGCAGAGTGATGGTACAGAACTCTTTGTGATGCACTGTGTACACTACTGAATGCATCCGGTCTATCGTTTGGATTTTGGGAGGAGGTAGTGGAGCATATCACTTGGGTGTGGAACCAAATCCCACCAGGTCCGCTGCCCGAATCAGTCACACCGTGGGAGCTTTGGTTCAAAGGGAAGGCTAATATGAGGCTAGCTAGGGTGTGGAACAGAATGGCATGTGTCTTTTTTGCGCATCTACAATGAGAGAACAAACTATGTCCTCATGGTCGTTGGTGCAACTTTGTCTAGGTATCCAACACCTCAAAGGCATGGCGGTTTTGGGACCCCACAAATCACTGTTTTATCGAAACTCATGATGTGTCCTTCTTGGAACACATGACCTACAAGCTGTTCCTCACACTAAGTCATGCCCCAACTCTATCCATGCATGACCACAACCTAGAATGTGTAAGTGTACCTATCTTCGTGTCATCCCCACCACATGTTATTGGTCTGACAACAGGGAGATGGCCACTCCCGTGCCAAAGGACTTGCTCTCATCCACAGAACTGGAAAATACAGAGTCCATTGCCACCCAGGCACCACCAAGTCTTAGGCACCACCAGGTCTCAGGCCTCTGACCCCTACTATTGAGACAGAAAGTACAAAAACACCATCACCAGATGCAGTGCAACAATCTCTGCGCACTCTTCCCAGAGTTGACTACAGGCAATTGTATCACATTGTTGGCACCACATCCACGGACCACAGTGCAAGTGAACCATTGAAACTGACTGAAACAAGGGGGCGTTCAGAGGCCATGCAATGGCAAAAGGCAATGGCAGCTGAATTGAATGCGCTGGTGGAACATGAGGTGTTTGAGCTGGTACCCTTGCCACCTTGCCGCAAGGCAATTGATGTTAAGTGGGCGTTCAAACTGAAGAGAAACCTCAAGGGACCTATTGAGAAGTATAAAGCTCGGCTCGTGGATAAAGTCTTTCACCAAATCTCTAGAAAAGACTTCATGGACTCTTTTTCAACTTTGGGAAAGTATGGGACTAGACGTTCCTTACTCACAGTAGCGGCATGCAAGGACTAGGACATTCACCAGATGGGTGCCAAAAATGCCTTCTTGAATGGACCACTAGAAGAAGAAATGTATGTTAGACAGCCAGAGGGCTTTGAGGATGGAACAAACAGGGTGTGGTTGTTGTCAAAAGCAGAATAAGGCCCAAAACAAGCACCTAGGTGCTTGAAAAAAGAGATCCACCACACTCTGGAGAGAGGTGGGTTCACACAAAGTATCTGCGACCTTATCATCATTTCTATGCTGGAGTAGTGGTGTGCTTGTTGCATTACTCGTCTATGTGGATGCCCTGTTGATCTTGTCCCCCTCCCTCAGGCCTAGGTGAGGCACAAAACTTTGTATGCATGACAATAACGTGTGACCGAACAGCACAAACTTTACATCTTCAGCAAGGTGGCTTTCTTTCTCACCTCATTGAAAGCTTCTAGCACCTGGTACTGCATCCCACAACAACACACACCCATGAGCCCTGATTTCTACGTCCATCTTTTGGATGAACGCACCACTGTGTACGGCCCAGACATAGACCCCACACTACATAGAAAAATCATAGGCAGTCTCTCATATCTTGTCTCCACAATATGTTTAGACACATCTTTGCACTGTCAATATGCTCACACGGTTCAGCCAGAAACAGAGAGCAAACATCAGAAAGCACTGCTAAGCCTACTGTGTTCTGTGCTCGACACCGCTACCAGTGGCCTAGTGTTTGCCCTTTCCAACTACCCATCTTTGGATGGGAATTGTTATAGTGATTATGCATGTGATTGTTTGGCTTGCAATCTGGGCGGATGCGTGTCTCGTGTGTGGGGAAATGCTATGTCTTGGCGCAGGGCCAGACAGTCTTGGGTTGCGTTAAGTGTGGCTGATGCATAGTACATGGCGTCGGGTGAGGCAGCATGTGAGGGGATCTGGGTTGCAAGACTGCTTAAGAAACTGGGCGTGTGCACATCTGCTGAACCTGTGCATAGCGACAGCTCAGCAACCCGCAGCATTGTAGCAAATGATGGTGTGTTGCATTCACACGCAAAGCATATCAATGGCGAACATCACTTTGGAGGGTGGGGCAGTTGAAGTGTGTGCCATCAGTTTCCATGCCCAAGTGGCATACAACACTTTCTTACCAAGGCCCTCCTATCCTCATCCCTCCTTCTTCAATCGCAACATCTTGGCTGCATGCACACCACACTCTCTTCCAAGGGGGTGCATTAATCTCTCATTGTATGTATCTCTCCTTGTGGATGGTCATGAGTGCATTTGCCATGCTGACGCAGGGATCGGAGGCAAAACATCGTGAAGGCTTGCGACCCCTCTGCCCCGCATGCCTAGTTGCCTCCATCCTGCTAGCATGGCCCCTCTCCTATATTACTCAGCGATGGAATCAATCTTTAGTTTCCTCCTTCCTGACCTATGTTTTTCCTATGCTCTCTTCTTGCGTCAAACTTGAATAATCAAAACTGGAACCTAGATTATTCCTATGAGGAATTACAAACTGGTTTGTGGCTGGGTTTGCACGGCAGGGCACGGGCTAACCGGCCCTTTGTGGAACGCGAGGGCATTTTGCTCTCACTCCCAGCTTGCCAACGAGCCTCACTCAACAGCCCACTGGGTGGGTCATGAAAAGCGAGACTCACCCGCACGAGAGTTACCTCGTTCACTCTGAACACTTTCACTCTTTTTGTGCAAGCCTCAATGGACGCCATGATAAACCCACAACTAGCATCGTCATTCCTTCATGGATTCAAGCTGCAAGTTGCATTTGATTTGTCTCTTGAACTTCACACATTCCCCCATGAACCACAATCAAGCATTGATAGATTTTTTTTAGTGCAAGCACGCACGGTACATGAGGGAAAAGGAGCCAAATCCCAACCCATACACCGTGTTCTAGATAATAGGGAAGAAAACACCCCATGCTTGCCCTCTTTGTTGTCTGTTCAACCTGCAAGCAGAGGAGTTGATGTACCTAAGTACCATAACAGGCATGTCAGTATGTTAATAGTTAATGATGTAGTTATAGTATGCAACAGTCATCTGGTAAACATATTGGTCATTTTTTCTCAATTGAGTATGATCAAAGTGCCCTCTGTGCCACGTATTCTCCATTATTGTTTATGCAAAAACAAATTGTCGTGTAAGCAAAATTCAAAGAACATTATTACACCAGAAAACTAGTGTGATTTCTTTATGCATTACACACACTAACACACAAATCTCATAATTCTCATATGTTTGTGCTATCTATGAAACTACAAAACTATGATTTTTCTTGTGGAACAAAAACATTGTGTTAGAATGTTCAAACATTTTTTTCAATGAAACCAACATGCAGAGATTACATTCACATCATTATTACTATGAATGATATCCTTGTAACATATAACTCTATAAACATTGTAAGATATTCACCTCTTCAATGTTATTATTGTTGTTTCATTTATGTATTACACCACAAACATGCCCAATGTATGTATTACACTGCAAACATGACCAATGTGTTGTTATGGTCATCATTCATTAGCTTGGGGCTGTCTATATGTTTTTTTTTCTGAAACAGATTCATTGATTAGTATGTACGTCATGATCAGAAAATAGAATTTATGATGCCCATTACAATAAAAAGTTTAGGTGTTCAATCATTATCTTATGAAGTAAAATTTTAAGGATAAACACCTTCAATAGAATATATGGTTCATGAAACATGATCCATTAAATCATCATAGTTAGAACATAACAAGTTTAGGATATGTTTATTCCTTCAACAAATCTCGAAACATGTCTTGGAGAATGTGGATAACTTCACAAACTTGACACAAATCCTCCCATGCTTGAATATGCATAACATTGTAGTAAATATCATCATTAGTGCCACATGTTTTGTGGCTCAATCTTCCATGACTATCATTCCTCACTGGACCCCCCTCCCTGTAGTAGACCTCTACCCTTTCACATTCATCCTAACTTGTCATCTAAGACAAAATCCCCCCTTGCTTCCATTGTAGAGTTCCGTATAGATCAAAGTGTGCTTGGTGTCAATGGCTCATCCTAAATCTTCTTACAGCACAAGAAATGATGAAGTTGGGAAGCACATCGTTGCAGTAGAAACAAAGTGAACAGAAGAAAAATTCCACAGAAATATCTCTTAGCTCTCATCACTTTTTCTCCTCTAGTCCTCCTTGTACACTAATTCCTCCTCCCACTATCTTTTCTCCTCATGAAGTTGGGATGTGTGCTCATCCTACGTATCCATCTCACCCACATCATCTAGAGGAGGGCAGTAGGTACTTAAGTAATCATTATCTTGCCTCTCCCAATACAGATCCTCTCCCTCACTTGACCATGCACGAGGAATCCTTTCTAATTTTTACTACTCAGTATCTTCAACACTAAGAGCAAGTATCCATGTTACAATCCATGTTGCTACTACCTATTATGTAAAAACAAATCATCACAACATTCTAAAACGACAAGCTTCACTTGACATTGGGCTACAACTTGCACTATAATGGGGGCTACTTTGTAGGGGAAACGTGTTTTAGTGTGGTCTATCTACCAACAACTTTGGTAGATTGAGGTGTTTTTTGTAGTGCTTTTTGGGTCCTCACCTACTCTACCTATACATCCACAACCTTGACGTGGTACTAACTGCAGCATGGTTTTCACTAGTGTTGATGGCACATTGATGTTTATCTGGTAGAATGCCTTGTGCGTGATGCCCACGTCAACCACTGCCTCTGTTTTCTGCTGCTTGATGAGCATACACGCATATTCATGCTAGCACGATAACGAAAATTCCTTCTTAAGACCATAGTTGCATGTGCTCTTGAAATGGATATGAATTATGGCCTGCATGTTTCAATGATGATGCTCGTCGTCTCTGGTATCTCCTTGGTCAATGTGTATTCATGCACTAGGTGAAGGCACTATAGTAGCCGCTTAACCTATTGTGGGGCCGGTGCATTGTCTCCTCTTGATGCTTTTTCCTGACATGTAAGGAATAGAGGCTATACAAATGGATGGAGGGACACAAAGTGCTAATATAGAAAAATCCTCTGGTGCGAGGCAATATGCACATGCTTATTCTATTTTTTCAAGAAGGTTTTATCCTCAATGAAAACTTTGCCGTTGTAGTGGTGGCTAGCCTATCCTACACCCAGTGCAATAAAGCATAGGAGGAATGTACCATCCTCTTCATTCTGTACAACAACGTGCATTTTACAGTCCATACAAATGAGCTCGAATGGGGAAGGGAATAGAAGAGGTAAAGGCTAATGAATTAAATGTAATTAACTTGAATTTTTGGAGGATAGCTATAGCATAGGAATACCTTGTCCGACAAGAAAAGGCTCAATGTTTCTGACTTCTTGCCCATCAAAGACTCCTATGCCTTTGTAGTGGTATGGTCCAACGTACTGTTGTTACATTGTTACGTTCATTCTAGTGGACTTGTGGACTACCACAAAAATGTAGTCAAGGTCTTCAGGTCATGCTAAAGAGACTTAAATATATTGTGGGAAATCCATACCTTCTAACGTGTGGAACACCCACACCCAATGCTTGGGACGTAGTAGTAACCTTCCTTATTGTGGGAGACAGTAAACTGGCCGTACTTGCTGAAAATACTTACAAAACTAGAGAATTTCAACCCTTTTTACTTGCGTGAGCACACGTGATGTGGAAACGTGTGGGCTTGCAACGCAGCCCCTTGTACAGAGAGCGATGAACGATTGTGTAGTCCTCAAGAACGTTTTGCGCCTCCTCCATGAGCACAAAAAATCACCCTCCTTGAGGTTTGTCCCTAGCACATTGTTCTTCTTTTGGGTGAGACATGGCTTGCCATGGGACTTGCCTAGTTTAAGCATTGCACAAACACATAACAACATGCAAGATGTTTGGCGCAACAAGCACGGGTCCTGAAAAACATTGTAATTCAACTCTAAATAAGATACAAGGATGCCCCATGCTCTACCAAATGATGGTTGTTTCCCATGAATTTGTTCAGAAAGAGCACAATGAAGCTCCTCATGGATAAGTATTTGAGGAAGGGCATCCCACACAGACAATTGATTTGCACTAATCATCCTTAACATCATGTTTGAAAAAGAAACATGAAATCATCTAACAAGTTTGTGTTTTCATCTAAATGTGGGTTATCTTGGTACTCGCAGGGTACAAGCCTTAAGCACAAGGAGGGGGAGTGAGTCATGTTGTGGTGAGGTTCCCAAGCAAGAGTGAATACTGGGTATAACATCTAATTTCTTGAACACTGTACCACGTGTACCCCATGTCCCACACTTACTTGGCTCATCCAGTACAAAGGGCACCATTCAATTTTTATGCCATGCAGTAAGGCTGAGGCATGTCCTCAAGTGCTATGACACCAAACATGGAGCAAATGGGATGAAATTATCGCATATTGGTCATGAACAAGTGATATGATACATCGTAGAAAGGAAGTTGTGTCCATGTCACACCAAAGAGTCACGCATGAAAATTGATATGAGCATGTGTGTACTAAGTTGTTAAAGTATCCCTCCCCCATGCATTCATTTTCCCTAGCTTACATCCCTTTCAATAACCGCTGAAAGTTTTTGAAAATCATCAACCAAAAAGGACATGAAAGACATCCGCAGATGGAAATCACTAATGAGGGACTGCTCTCAAAGAAAATGACTACGGTCCTTTATGAGCCAGCTTTTCTTATACGAATCCCATGAAAACTGTTACGTGTACACGTTTGCATAGTAGAGCATTCGATGAAGTTCCTAGCTGAAATACACAAATGCCATGGCGTGTTTGCAACTAAAAGAATGATAAGATGGTTAGCTATGTGCCTCCATTGCAGTTCTTAAATGTTATGCGCATGCCACCAATACATGTTGACTTGTGAAAGTAAGTAGTGCATGTCCCTCGTTTATCCAAGAGAGATGATTTGCAGACGACATCATTTTTACAAGAAAGTGTTCAACTCATGACCTAGTTGCACATTCCTCTTTTCCCCGTGATAAAAATGATGTATGCAAATACATTACACATGCTACAAGGGATAAAACACCGTAAAACATACCTTATGTACCCGTTCACCAAAAATTAATGACCATGTTGTGTGAAAAGGAGAAGTGAAGAACTGCCATAGGAAATTAAGCTTACTTTTTGGAGGCTAGTACACTATATGCCTATTGCTTTTGAGATAGTGGACTATGGGTCTTTTCTTTTGAGGAAGGGGAGAATGAGGGTCATGGTCAACAAATCAAGGGGGAATAGATAAGTTTACCCAATGAAATTTGAAGGTATTACTACATGGATCATGGAAAAACAAAGAATTAAAAGTTGTGTTTTATTGTTGCAGTATCTCTTTAAGAAATGAATTTCAATCTTATTGAAACGTTCTTAATCATAAGTCTTTTCTTTTATGTGACTTTGTACCCCTACAATGCCTATATCATGAAAACATCTTGAGAACATGACTATCATGTCAAAAGTAAAACCTTTGTGAAATTCTTATGGAAAATAAAGCATATCTTATAGAGGAAACAATGAGCACAATTCATTTGAGTGATCCAAGTTGTGTTCATTGTGTGAATGTTGCTACATGACCATTCTTCTGAAATTTTCACATGTACCCTGATTTGATGATTTTAAAAAAAGAGAAGAAAAGATTTTAGTGTTTTGAGTGAAAAGATACTCGTAAATTTTATTTTATGCATATTCTTAATCCTTTTTTGAAACCATGGTTTCTGAATTTGTCTTCATCTTGATGAAAAGAATGATTTGTTGAATCATTAACATCTAAAAAATGTTGTGTTTGATATCTGACAAGTGAGTTTGATTAAAGTCGTTATGAGTAAAAGTATTAGTGTACCCATAAAGAATGCATGATGCCCAAATTTCTATCTGATTTACTATTTCTCAAACAATCTAGGATTTCAGTTTTCATTAACTTGTCCGATCCACCTCCATTTCATGAGGATGTTGTTTTTAACACTTACTTTCCATGAGGTTAGGAGAAACATAAGATTTTCTGAAGTTGAGAATCCAGATTTTGGCCATCAACAGAGGTCCTCATTATGTCTGTTTTTCATTAGAGTTTGTTTAACAATAACGTGAAATTTCTCAAAAAATGCAAGAATTTCCATAGAAACACGATTGTTGACATCTTGGACCATTTGTTTCCTAAACTCAGTCCATTCTCACAATGATAACCCCATTTGATGGATTCCTCTCAAAATCAATTTATATCAACTAAATTAAAATACATGTTTTTTTTCCCCATTTGGAAATCCAATGAATTATACCTCGGATTATTTGAGTCCCAGAAGACTTACAAACAATAACAAAACCTTGGAAGGAGTGTTGTCTCGTGATTAAACATGATTGAAGGGCACATAAATGAATAAGCACACATAATACTACTTCTCTTCAGTTGTATGATGAAGACAAACTTATACCAATTTCTAATCTATAAACTTCATTCAAGGATGTTTCCTCGTGAATCAAATAGGAAAGTTCTTCTCAATCTGCCTCTAAGATGTTTTGTCCCTGGAAAGAGTCATCCAGGGTGCACATGTGTGATGAACATTTGTGGTGATTTTCATTATTTTTAAAACCTTGTATCAACACAAAAATGCCTGTAAACCGTTAGGCCAAAAACAAATTTTCAGCACATGTGGAAAAAATTGTTTGGTATCACGCTTGGCAGAGAAAGTCGTAGGGATGTTTTGGCTATGAGATGTTAAAAAACAACTCTATTTGTGGCTTGAAGAGACTTCTAGGAAACAAAGAACACTCTTTTTACATGTGGCCTGAAAGGAAAATGCAAGCAATTCTGTAATAAAACCACCTTTCAAAGTTACTAGCATCGTTTGACATTGATTTGTAAACTGTATAGCCATAGACCCCTTCTTCCAGAACTTTGTCATTATTTACTCTACCTTTGTATTTCATGTCACCATACACCCTGTATTCATTTTGACCAACACGGCCCACCTTGTCAGTTGTGACTATCATGATACACCAACAAAGCATCGGATTTTCCGTATATTGACAAGTTATCTTGCACATCCTCATTGTTCATCATTTTGTTTTGTAATCAAGCTAGAATGGGTTTTAGGCATCATTTGTCTTGTCAATACTTAAAAGAAATATTCTCACAACTGTGAAAACCTTTTGTTATCTTTCCCTTTTACAACGTCACCAATGAGTACATCCATTATTTTAATTTTATTGTCCTTTTTTTAATGTCCAACCGTATGGATTTCTCACATGTGATTAGGGTAAAAATGCAGCTGTCCTTTTAAGGAGAAGTACAAGAGATGGAAATACATGTTATTGGAATTATTTCACTTCAACAAATGTGCCTAAAAACTCCACTTCCATCATACAACAAACATTTATGTGCGCTTGCAATGAACAGTAGAATATGCCAACATATGAAACCGAACATGAACTAATAATCCACGTGGTACATCAAGCACAAACATGAAGTTTCCGTGCAAATGATGACCAACATTTCAAAATCAGGGCTAAATGTGACCCAATTCTCAAACTCAGGGTTTATGGTGATGCAATTCTCATAGTCGTGGCAAACATCATACGTGATGGAGGAAAGCGGGGTCCCTCACCTTGTTTCCAAACGCAAACATCTGGAAATCCTCTTCATACTAGAAAAAGGGGAGTAACAAGGTTGACTCCGTAAAAAGTAAGAAATGTTTAGAGTCGAGGCAAAAACATACGGGTTCCTTACAAGATGCACCAATTCTCACTACAAAATCTTAACTTTACCCCCATCATACAATTTCCCCTACGTTGCCCCCATCCTTAAGATTAAATGGAGTCATCCTTACATTTCATGCTCAAAGGAATAATTCTCAGAATATTGCAGTTTAGAAAACAAGGACAGATTAGCAATATGCTGACATTTTAGCAAATGTTTCTGTCATTTGGCAAACTTGATGTCTGGAACAACGTGCGTGCAAACACTTTGTCTATTCTGACTGTCTTTGAATAAGTGGAAACCATGCCAAATCTTTGTAACTTTTTTGAAAATTCCCAGGATATACACATAAGATAGTGATACTTTTGTTCATGTAACACCGTACATCTGCCAACAAGGTGACAATATCAACCCATACAGCCGTTTCATCCTTTCACATTAGAAGGAATTAAATATGAACAGATTAATTTGAGCACAAATTTGAAATGGTTGTGAGAAGAAAACTTTCTGACGTGGTCTGCAATGCTTTTAATGATAAAGGGATCCTATACAAAGTGCTTAAAATCAAGCCTTGTGACAAAGAGAGGCATCTGTTTGTCAAGGATTTTTTAAAAAATTAAGGACATAAAAACGATTATCACACTAAGGTGACACATAAAAAAAAATATATTTCAGCCTCCAACTTATATCTTCACTAAAGAGAAAAATTAGAGAACACCGAGAATACCACAATCCAACAATCAAGAGAAAACATTCTTGAGTGTAGAATTTTTTCACACAAACTAGTTGCTATACAGTAGGAAGAAGAGCTTAAAACTACAAACTATCACTTGAGAAATTTAAGAGGATGATTTAGAAGTAATTGATGCTCATGCATAAGAAGAATGAAATGCACACAACCATGATAGAACATGAAATAAATGAACCTAGTCCCTAGTCAGTCACACACATGCAACATGAGACATCATAAACATACACCAAAACAAACACAAGGAAGAGATATCATATCTTTAACAATAACATTTATGCATGTTGTTATCCGAATAACCAACATTGTATATGAATGAGCAAGTATATGTACATGTATACATGTAGGTATATATGAATGAACATGAACATGTGTATGTATATGTATACATATATATATGTATCCACATATGTATGTATACGTAATTGTATATGTAATTGTATATGTAAATTTGTATGTATATGCTTATGTATATGTATATGCATATGCATATGCATATGCATATGTATATGCATATGCATATGTATATGAATATGTATATGTATATGTATATGTATATGTATATGTATATGTATATGTATATGTATATGTATATGTATATGTATATGTATATGTATATGTATACGTATATGTATACGTATACGTATTTGTATATGTATATGTATATGTATATGTATATGTATATGTATTATATATGTATATGTATATGTATATGTATATGTATATGTATATGCATATGTATATGTATAGGTATATGTATATGCATATGTATATGAATATGTATATGTATATGTTTATGTATATGTATATGTATATGTATATGTATATGTATATGTATATGTATATGTATATGTATATGTA
>SZWC01010334.1:5840-52293 GCA_023375785.1 Penium margaritaceum
GCCCTAGTTACGCCCTACTTGTACCCTAGTTCCGCCCTAGTTGCGCCCTAGTTGTACCCTAGTTACATCCTACTTGTACCCTACTTTTTCCCTAGTTGCGCCCTTGCTGTGCCCTAGTTGCGCCCTAGTTGCGCCCTGGTTCCACCCTAGTTGCGCCCTAGTTGCACCCTAGTTACGTACTTGTTGTGCCCTACTTGCACCCTAGTTGTGCCCTAGTTGGATCCTAGTTGCGTCCTAGTTTCGTCCTAGTTGCGCCCTAGTTGCGCCCTACCTGCACCTAGTTTCGTCCTTCTTGCGCCCTAGTTGCGTCTTAGTTGTGCCCTACCTGCACCCTACTTGTGCCCTAGTTGCATCCTAGTTGCGCACTAGTTGGGTCCTACTTGCGTCTTAGTTGCGCCCTCGTTGCGCCCTAGTTGCGCCTCGGTTGGGCACAAGTGTCGGGATGAGATCCGCATGGTGCGGTCCCGACGTTTGTCTGATCGTCTCTAGTGGTTCACGTCTACTGTTTTGGGCGAATCTGAGACTGAGCGTGAGCTTTCTAATCGCCTCACGCTATGTGAGCACGAATTTAGAGACAGTCAGTTTGCGAAGGGAACAACATCATTTTGCATTAGTTTTTGAACATGAACATGATTACAACAATTATAGGGCTAGTCATGAGCTTTTCAAAGCACCAAATCGCGCGCAATTCGGCCAAGCGTAGCTCAAGTTATACGTGTCGAAGCGCAGGTCTCACCCACCACAGAAGCCTGACGCCGCCACTCGCCGTGGCGCCTTCGTTCACGTGCGAAGCGCCTTTCCTAAGGTGCATATCCCATTGCACATGGTGTGGGGGTCCCCTGCACTGTTTCCACGCACCCTACCCACTTTCGGGTCGTGTTTGGTGATGGGGTGTGACGAGGTTCGAAACCTGTCCGCGGACCTGCAGTCAGAATTTTGACGGTCCCCGAGTAACAAAACGTACTACTGAGTTTTGGACGTCGAGCCAGGATTTTGGCGAAGTCCCTCAGTAACAACCTGCACTACTGGACCCGGTGGATGATCCGCCGGATCAGGTGGATCATCCACCGGACGCCTCGGCAGGCCTATCGGAGCATTTTCTCCAGATGGTATTTTTGTTACTCAATCCGGTCGATTATCCACCGGATTTCGAGTCGCAGCCGGCTCCCAGAGTCGCTGCGCACACCCCAACTTTGGAAGGTCATATCTCCCTCGATACTTGTCCGATTCCGGCGAAACAACTTCCACCGGATTCAGCAACTTGTCAANGTCCCCGAGTAACAAAACGTACTACTGAGTTTTGGACGTCGAGCCAGGATTTTGGCGAAGTCCCTCAGTAACAACCTGCACTACTGGATCCGGTGGATGATCCGCCGGATCAGGTGGATCATCCACCGGACGCCTCGGCAGGCCTATCGGAGCATTTTCTCCAGATGGTATTTTTGTTACTCAATCCGGTCGATTATCCACCGGATTTCGAGTCGCAGCCGGCTCCCAGAGTCGCTGCGCACACCCCAACTTTGGAAGGTCATATCTCCCTCGATACTTGTCCGATTCCGGCGAAACAACTTCCACCGGATTCAGCAACTTGTCAAATGTCAAGAGCAATCCTCCATTTTAGGGTTCAAGCAATCTTAGAGTCACCAGATTCGTCAGAGCGGAGTTTTCATTTTTTCTAGTAGCTTGTCAGCGCCTCCCGGCACCGCACTTGGGCATGCGGAGGGCAATTTTTCAACATTGTGCCCCTTGCACCTTCCATGCCCGCTGCTCCTGCTTACTCTCACTCATCTTCCGCTGCGCCCTCCAGCCTGTCATAGCTGGTCATCCCAAGTCCGGCCACGCTCATCGCGTGCCGGTCCGCGGTTCTCGCTTTGGTCAAGCAATCCGCATGCATGTTGTGCGTGCTGCAGTGCTGCAGCACCACCTGCCCCTTCTCGGCCGTGTCCCGTGCGTAGTGATAACGCACGTTGATGTGTTTTGTCCTCCTGTGCTGCGTCGGGTTGTTGGTCAGCGAGATGGAGCCGGTGTTGTCCTCTTGCACCACCGTAGGCTCAAGCTGTGGCACGCCCAGCTCCCCCAGCAACCTGCGGAGCCGTACCGCCTCCTTGACCGCCTCGGCCAGCGCGATGTACTCTGCTTCCACTGTGGAGGTGGCGACGCAGTCGTGCTTCCTGCTGCACCACGAGACCGCTACACCAGCGAGGAAGAACACGTAGCCGGATGTGGACTTCCGCTTGTCCACATCCCCAGCGTAGTCTGCATACGTATAGCAGACCAGACGCAAGGAGTCCGCCCGCCCCTTGCCGTCGAACCTCAGGCGCGCGTGCCGCGTCGTCTGCAGGTAGCGGAGAATGCGCTTGACCGCCTGCCAGTGTAGTGGCCCTAGATCGGCCACGTACCTGCTCACTTGGCCCACCGCGTAGGCCAAGTCCGGTGGAGTCGCCACCATGGCGTACATGAGGCTGCCCACCGCCGATTGGTAGGGCACCCCTGCCATGTCCTCCCGCTCTTCTTTTGTTTGCGGCGCCATTGCCGCACTTAGTTCACAGGTCGTGGAGACAGGACTGCACACTGGTTTGCAGTCCTCCATGCCATACCGCTTCAGCACCTCGGCCACCTATTTTGCCTGCCCCAGCTCAAGGGTGCGCGCCGTCCGGTTCCGCGTAATGCTCACCCCGAGGTGGAACTCCAGCTCCCCCATGTCCGACATCTGGAACCTGCTGCTCAGCTGCTCTTTCAGCTGCTGTAGGCTCGGCAAGTCTGAGGAGCACAAGATCAGATCGTCCACGTAGAGTGCGACAATCTGATGGAGCTTCTTGCTGCGCCGCACGTACACACTGTGATCTGCCTCACAGCGCTTGAAGCCGAGTTGTACTATGGAGCTGTCCATCTGTTGGTACCAGCATCGGGGTGATTGTTTTAGCCCGTACAAGGACTTCCGCAGCTTGCACACCTTGCCCTCCGGTGCCTCCACCCCCTCCAGCACCTCCATGTAGATTTCTTTGTTGATGATGCCGTTGAGGAAGGCCGTCTTTTACGTCCATTTGGTGGAGCTCCATGTCCTTCGTGGCTGCCACCGCAAGGATCACCCGGATGTTTGTGAACTTGGCGACGGGGGCAAACGTTTCATCGTAGTGCTCGTCCTTACGCTGTGCGTACCTCTTTGCCACAAGCCGCGCCTTGTACTTGTCGACCACTCCTTCCTTTGTGAACTTGGTCTTGAAGACCCACTTGGAGCCGATGACCTTGGCATCTTTCGGCCTGTCAACCAGCTACCACGTGTCGTTTTCAGCAATGGACGCCAACTCCGACTTGATGGCGGCGTCCCACTGCTCCCCCTCGGGCCGCGCAAGCGCCTCTTGCACGGTCATCGTTGATGCAGCCAGCATGCACCACGTCATGCCGACCCATTGACCAGTGCCTGCGTCAAAACGCTTCCCCGCTCTCCGCTGCCTTCCGCTGCGGCACGACAGTCTTGGCGGCGTCTCGTCGCTCTGCTACGATCCTTCCGACTCAGCCCGCTCTGGTGAATCATCGACCGGACGGTTTCCCAAGGATTCTTCGCGCTTTGGTGAACCATCAACCGGACGGGCGGCACGTTCGGAGGTTTTTTCTCTGACGCCCGACGCGAACTCCACCGGGAGTTCGCGCTTTGGCAGCCGCGGTGCCTCCTTCGACGGATCATTCCGCCGGATCTCTAGCCCAGCTGCATTGACGTCGGAGTCCTTCGCGTTGGTTGCTGCACCTGCTGCACAACCGCGCTCCGATGCCGCATCATCGACCTCCACGTCCGCCGGCTCCTCCTCGTAGTCAAGGAGCTGGAACCACTCTCCTGTTTTGGAGTGTTCCCGACGCTCATGTCGTTGTTGCTGTTGTTGAAGCTTTGCTGCTCGTCGAACTCGACGTCACGGCTACGGATGATCTCTTGCGTGCGTGGGTCCCAGAGCTGGTATGCCTTTTGCGTACTCTCGTAGTCGAGGAACAAGCACGGCTTTGCCAGCGGTTGTAGCTTGCTGTCGCGTCGTTGCGCCGCCTGCACCATCGCGTGCGCCTTGCACGCGAACACCTTCAGGTGCGCCACGTTTGGCTTGCGCCCGCTCCAAACCTCCTGTGGCATCTTCCAGCTGCTCTTACCCTTCAACACTGCTGTTGGGGTGAGGTTGATGGTGTAGCTCGCTGTCCGCACAGCCTCTGCCCAGAACCCTCACGGTAACCCCGCATCTACAAGCATGGTCCGTACCATGTTGAGCAGCGTCTGTTCCGCCCGCTCCGCCACTCCGTTGGACTGTGGCGATTACGACGTAGTGGGTTCCCACTTGATGCCCTGCTGCTTCATCCACCCGCTGCAGCCCACGTACTCTCTGCCATTGTCGCTACGTAGCGCTATGACCTTCCGGCCAGTCTGCCTCTCCACTGCTGCGACGTACTCCTTCAGCCGGTCCAGGATCTCGCCTTTCCGCTTCATGAAGTACATATAGAGCTTTCTGCTGTAGTCGTCAATAAAGGTGACAAAGTATCTCAAGCCGCCGTTTGATGGCGTTTTGAACGGTCCGCACACATCGTTGTGCACGACCTCCAGCAGGTCCTTTGCGCGAGCCGCGTTCTCGTTGAACGGCTTCCCCCGCGCCTTGCCCAAATTCGCGAGGCTCGCACTTTTTTTGCGCTGCTGCATCGACTGCTGCGTATGCATTGTCGATGACAAGGCCGCGCACCATGTCGCGCTTTGCCATCTCCTTAATGGTTGCAGGTGCCGAATGCCCCAACCGTCGGTGCCAGAGCTCCAGATGAGCACTTCCTCCCTTGGCCATGTTGACGACGCGCTCTTGCAAATCTGCTGCGTCGGATGCCGCGGGGACCACCTTGGTCTCCACGATGTAGAGACCGCCCTCACGCTTCGCCTCCAGTACGACCTCGCCATCGCCGTCGATGCGCAGCACTGTGCCTTTCCTGCAGAAGGGCACCTCATACCCCTTGTCTGTCAAGCGGCTGATACTCAAAATGTCAGCCAGGCCGGGGATGTACTGCACATCACGAATTATGCACAACTCCTTCTTACCGCCCACCACGACTTCCACCTCC
This sequence comes from Penium margaritaceum, assembly GCA_023375785.1. Taxonomy (NCBI): domain Eukaryota; kingdom Viridiplantae; phylum Streptophyta; class Zygnematophyceae; order Desmidiales; family Peniaceae; genus Penium; species Penium margaritaceum. The sequence goes on from SZWC01010334.1 coordinate 10,920, forward strand.
ACGTCGCCTTGGCCGGCCGCCGGCTTGACTTTGTCGTTCGCGACCACCATTGACTTGGAGGACTTCTTGTAGGTTACGAACCCCACCTTCTCGACTTGGGTGTGCTCCTCGGCCCCGGAATCCAGGCACCGCCTGTTGGCCTTCTTGAGGAAGTGGTTCTTGTTGCCGTTGAGGAGCGACCTGCCCTTGCCGTTGTTGTCGCCGGTCTTCGCCTCCTCCGGGCACTCACGGGCCCAATGGCCCTCCTTGCCGCAGTTGCGGCACGCACCTTTCTTGGCGCCCTTCTTGCCGCCGCCGTTTCCGCCACTTCCTCAGCCCCCGCTTCCGCCACCACGCGTTTTGGTGATGAGGGCCGATGAGGAAGACAAGGACTCCCTGCAGCTCTGACGCTGCGCCTCGTCGCGGATGTACTCTGCGACCGCGCCATAGGTGAGCTTGTCCTCTGACCATCCTCCGAGGACGGTGATGAGTGGGCCCCAACTGTCAGGTAGGGCCATGAGGAGGGCCATCGCCTGCAGCTGCGTGTCGATCTTCCACCCCACGTCACTGCATTGTGAGGCGAGTGACTCGATCTGCTGCATGGCGGAGATGACATCATCTCCCTCCTCGATTCTCACCGTGAGGAGCCGCTTCATTGCGAAGATTTTGATCGCCAACGACTTGGATTGGTGGATGGCGCAGAGCTTTTGCCAAGCTTTGGCTGCCAGCTTGCAGCCTTGGAAGTAGCCCCACTGCGACTCCGCCGTCCCAGACACCAGGAGCATGAGCGCCTCCGTGTTCTTCTTTTTGAAGGCCTGCTTCTTCGCGTCCGTAGTAGTCGCCTCTGTGAGCACCTCCTTTCCCAACATGATGTGCAGCAGCCCCTTATGCGGGAGGTGCAGCCCGAACTGCCACCTCCATAGCCCAAAGCCCGGGCCGCCTGCATACTTCTGAATGGGCTGCGTCTCATTCTGTGCCATGTGCGCAGCTGCTACTCCGACGAGTTCTCAAAACTTCACGGCGACGTCCAAGATGACGATCCCGTGCGCTGCGGAAGACGTGAACGATGGAGGCGTTCAGACCCGTGGGCCCATAACCCTTTGTCAGGATGAGATCCACGTGGTGTGGTCTCGACGTTTGTCTAATCGTCTCTAGTGGTTCACGTCTACTGTTTTGGGCGAATCTGAGACTGAGCGTGAGCTTTCTGGTCGCCTCACGCTATGTGAGCAGGAATTTAGAGACAGCCAGTTTGTGAAGGGAACAACGTCATTTTGCGTTAGTTTTTGAACATCAACATGATCACAACATTTATAGGACTAGTCATGAACTTTCCAACGAACCAAATTGGGCGCGATTTGGCCAAGCGTAGCTCAAGTTATGCTTGTCAAAGCGCAGGTCTCACCCACCACAGAAGCCTGACGCCGCCACTCGCCGTGGCGCCTTCGTTCACGTGCGAGGCACCTTTCCCAAGGCGCATATCCCATTGCACATGGTGTGGGGGTCCCCTGCACTGTTTCCACGCACCCTACCCACTTTTGGGTCGTGTTTGGTGATGGGGTGTGACGAGGTTCGAAACCTGTCCGCGGACCTGCAGTAAGAATTTTGACGAAGTCCCCGAGTAACAAAACGTACTACTGAGTTTCGGACGTCGAGCCAGGATTTTGGCGAAGTCCCCCCGTGACAACCTGCACTACTGGATCCGGTGGATGATCCGCCGGATCAGGTGGATCATCCACCGGACGCCTCGACAGGCCTATCGGAGCATTTTCTCCAGATGGTGTTTTTGTTACTCAATCCGGTCGATTATCCACAGGATTTCGAGTCGCAGCCGGCTCCCAGAGTCGCTGCCCACATCCCAACTTTGGAAGGTCATATCTCCCTCGATACTTGTCCGATTCCGGCAAAACAACTTCCACCAGATTCAGCAACTTGTCAAAGTTCAAGGGCAATCATCCATTTTAGGATCCGAGCAAATGTGGTTTTGTCAGATCCGCCAGAGCAGAGTTGCCATTTTTCTGGCGGCTTGTCAGCGCCTCCCGGCGCCGCACTTGGGCATGCGGAGGGCAATTTTTCAACAAGTTGCGCCGTAGTTGCGCCATAGTTGCACCCTAGTTGCGTCCTAGTTGCGCATTAGTTGCACCCTAGTTGCGCCCTAGTTGCGCCGAAGTTGTACCCTAGTTGCATCCTAGGTACGCCCTAGTTGCGCCCTAGTTGCGCCATACTTGCACCAGACTTGCGCCCTAGTTGTGCCCTAGTTACGCTGTAGTTGCACCCTACTTGCGCCCTAGTTCCGCCCTACTTCTGCCCTAGTTACGACCTACTTGCATCCTAGTTGTGCACTAGTTGTTCCCTAGTTGCACCCTAGTTGCGCTTGTTTCACCCTAATTGCGTCCTAGTTGCACCCTTGTTGCGCTGTATTTGCGCCTCAGTTGGATACTAGCTACATCCTAGTTGCATGCTGATTGCGCCCTAGTTGCACCCTACTTGCGCCCTAGTTCCGCCCTACTTCTGCCCTAGTTACGACCTACTTGCATCCTAGTTGTGCACTAGTTGTTCCCTAGTTGCACCCTAGTTGCGCTTGTTTCACCCTAATTGCGTCCTAGTTGCACCCTTGTTGCGCTGTATTTGCGCCTCAGTTGGATACTAGCTACATCCTAGTTGCATGCTGATTGCGCCCTAGTTGCACCCTACTTGCGCCCTAGTTCCGCCCTACTTCTGCCCTAGTTACGACCTACTTGCATCCTAGTTGTGCACTAGTTGTTCCCTAGTTGCACCCTAGTTGCGCTTGTTTCACCCTAATTGCGTCCTAGTTGCACCCTTGTTGCGCTGTATTTGCGCCTCAGTTGGATACTAGCTACATCCTAGTTGCATGCTGATTGCGCCCTAGTTGCACCCTACTTGCGCCCTAGTTCCGCCCTACTTCTGCCCTAGTTACGACCTACTTGCATCCTAGTTGTGCACTAGTTGTTCCCTAGTTGCACCCTAGTTGCGCCCTAGTTACTCCCTACTTGCACCCTTCTTGTGCCTTAGTTACGTCCTAGTTGCGCCCTAGTTTCGCCATAGTTGCGCCCTACTTGCGTCCTATTTTCACCCTAGTTGTGCCCTAGTTGGTCACTAGCTACACCGTAGTTGCACCCTAGTTGCGACCTACTTGCACCCTAGATGTGCCCTAGTTGCGCCCTACTTGCGCAATGGTTGCGTCCTAGTTTCACCCTAGTTGCACCTTAGTCTCGCCCTACTTGCGTCCTACTTGCGCCCTAGTTGGGCTGCAGTTGCGCCTTAGTTATGCCATAGCTATGCCCTACTTGCACCTTACTTCCATCCTACTTTCGCCCTAGGTGCGTCATAGTTGTACCTTACTTGCGCTTCAGTTGGCCACTAGCTACGCCCTAGCTTGGCTGTACTTGCACCCTACTTGCACTCTAATTGCGCCCTAGTTGCGGTGTACTTGTGTCCTACTCGCGCCTCAGTTCGGCACTAGTTACGCCCTAGTTGCGCCCTAGTCATGCCCTACTTGCACCCTAGTTGCGCCCTAGTTGCGCCCTAGTTGCACCCTAGTTGCGCCCTGGTTGTGCCCTATTTTCATCCTACTTGTATCCTAGTTGCGCCCTGTTTTCATCCTACTTGTGCCCTAGTTGCGCCCTTGTTGCGCCCTAGTTGCGCCCTAGTTACGCCCTAGATGCACCCTAGTTGTACCCTACTTGCGCCCTAGTTGCGCCCTAGTTGCGCTCTAGTTGCATCCTACTTGTGCCCTAGTTGTGCCCTAGTTGCACCTCAGTTGGGCACTAGCTATGCCCTAGTTGCGCCCTAGTTAAGCCCTAGGTGCGCCCTACTTGTGACCTAGTTGTGCCCTACTTGCGCCCTACTTGCACCCTAGTTGCGCCCTAGTTGCGCCCTAGCTGTGCCCTAGTTGTGCCCTACTTGCACCCTTCTCATTCCCTCCTTGCACCCTAGTTGTGCCCTAGTTGCACCCTAGTTGCGCCTGTGTTGAACACTAGCTACGCCCTAGTTGCATCCTAGTTGCGCCCTAGTTGCGCCCTAGCTGTGCCCTAGTTGTGCCCTACTTGCACCCTTCTCATTCCCTCCTTGCACCCTAGTTGTGCCCTAGTTGCACCCTAGTTGCGCCTGTGTTGAACACTAGCTACGCCCTAGTTGCATCCTAGTTGCGCCCTAGTTGCGCCCTAGCTGTGCCCTAGTTGTGCCCTACTTGCACCCTTCTCATTCCCTCCTTGCACCCTAGTTGTGCCCTAGTTGCACCCTAGTTGCGCCTGTGTTGAACACTAGCTACGCCCTAGTTGCATCCTAGTTGCGCCCTAGTTGCGCCCTAGCTGTGCCCTAGTTGTGCCCTACTTGCACCCTTCTCATTCCCTCCTTGCACCCTAGTTGTGCCCTAGTTGCACCCTAGTTGCGCCTGTGTTGAACACTAGCTACGCCCTAGTTGCATCCTAGTTGCGCCCTAGTTGCGCCCTAGCTGTGCCCTAGTTGTGCCCTACTTGCACCCTTCTCATTCCCTCCTTGCACCCTAGTTGTGCCCTAGTTGCACCCTAGTTGCGCCTGTGTTGAACACTAGCTACGCCCTAGTTGCATCCTAGTTGCGCCCTAGTTGCGCCCTAGCTGTGCCCTAGTTGTGCCCTACTTGCACCCTTCTCATTCCCTCCTTGCACCCTAGTTGTGCCCTAGTTGCACCCTAGTTGCGCCTGTGTTGAACACTAGCTACGCCCTAGTTGCATCCTAGTTGCGCCCTAGTTGCGCCCTAGCTGTGCCCTAGTTGTGCCCTACTTGCACCCTTCTCATTCCCTCCTTGCACCCTAGTTGTGCCCTAGTTGCACCCTAGTTGCGCCTGTGTTGAACACTAGCTACGCCCTAGTTGCATCCTAGTTGCGCCCTAGTTGCGCCCTAGCTGTGCCCTAGTTGTGCCCTACTTGCACCCTTCTCATTCCCTCCTTGCACCCTAGTTGTGCCCTAGTTGCACCCTAGTTGCGCCTGTGTTGAACACTAGCTACGCCCTAGTTGCATCCTAGTTGCGCCCTAGTTGCGCCCTAGCTGTGCCCTAGTTGTGCCCTACTTGCACCCTTCTCATTCCCTCCTTGCACCCTAGTTGTGCCCTAGTTGCACCCTAGTTGCGCCTGTGTTGAACACTAGCTACGCCCTAGTTGCATCCTAGTTGCGCCCTAGTTGCGCCCTAGTTGCACCCTAGTTGCGCCCTACTTGCACCCTATTTGCGCCCTAGTTGCACCCTAGTTGCGCCCTAGTTGCACCCTAGTTGCGCCCTTGTTTCGCCCAAGTTGCGTCCTAGTTGCGCCCTAGTTGCGCCCTAGTTGCGAACTAGCTGCGCCTCAGTTGGGCAGTAGTTATGTCCTAGTTGTGCCCTAGTTGCGCACTAGTTGCACCCTACTTGCGCCCTAGTTTTGCCCTAGTTGCGCCCTAGTTGTGCCCTAGTTGCGCACTAGTTGCACCCTACTTGCGCCCTAGTTTTGCCCTAGTTGCGTCTTAGTTGTGCAACCAGTTGCACCCTAGGTGCGTTCTACTTGCACCTCTGTCGGAAACTAGCTACGCCCTAGATGGGCCCTACTTGCGCCCTACTTGCACCCTAGTTGTGCCCTAGTTGCGTCCTACTTGTGCCCAACTTGCACCCTAGTTGCGTCCTGGTTGCATCCTAGCAGAACCCTAGTTGCGCCCTAGTTGTGTCCTACTTGCGCCCTAGTTGCACCCTACTTGCGCCCTAGTCGCACCCTAGTTGCACCCTAGTTGTACCCTAGTTGTGCCCTAGTTGCACCCTAGTTGCACCCTAGTTGTGTCCTAGTTGCGCCATACTTGTGCCTTACTTGCTCCCTAGAGCGCCATTGTTGCACCCTACTTGTGCTGTAGTTGCATCCTAGTTGCGCCTCAGTTGAGCACTAGCTATGCCCTAGTTGCGTCCTAGTTGCGTACTAGTTGCGCCCTAGTTGCGCCCTAGTTGCACCCTAGTTGTGCCCTAGTAGCACCCTAGTTGCGCCCTAGTTGCGCCCTAGTTACGCCCTAGATGCACCCTAGTTGTACCCTACTTGCGCCCTAGTTGCGCCCTAGTTGCGCTTCAGTTGGGCACTAACTACGCCCTAGTTGTGTCCTAGTTGCACCCTTGTTGTACCCTAGTTACGCCCTAGTCGCGTCCTAGTTGCGTCCTAGTAGCGCTGTAGTTGCGCCCTAGTTGCACCCTAGTTGCGCCTGTGTTGAACACTAGCTACGCCCTAGTTGCATCCTAGTTGCGCCCTAGTTGCGCCCTAGTTGTGCCTTAGTTGTGCCTTAGTTATGTCCTATTTGTGCCCTAGTTGAGCCCTAGTTGCGCCTTAGTTGTACCCTTGTTACGCCCTAGTTGCGCCCTAGTTGCATCCTAGTTGCGCCCTAGTTGCGAAGTAGTTGCGCCCTAGTTGGGCCCTACTTGTGCCCTACTTGTGCCCTAGTTATGTCCTAGTTGCGCCCTACTTGCACCCTTGTTGTGACCTAGTTGTGTCCTAGTTGCACCCTACTTGCGCCCAACTTGCCCCTAGTTGCGCCCTAGTTACGCCCTGGTTGTGCCTCAGTTGAGCACTAGCTATGCCCTAGTTGCGCCTTAGTTGTGTCCTAGTTACGTCCATCTTGCTGTCAGAAACATGACTTCGACAAGGTCCTCTCCATATTAAGTACCCCACGGATAATCGGAGCTCTTGATACAGGTTCAGGTCTCACACTGAACCTCCTCGGCACCGGCTGGTCGGACACGACTGTTCCACCAGAGTCAAGCTGTCCCTAATAAGTGATCACGTCGTTACGCGTACGGCTAGCGGAAAGAAGCCATTGATGCTTGTTTTTATCCTGTTCTGTTGTATATACGGAGGATATTCATTCCCTTCAAGATTAACCCAGAACGGTCATTTCCATTCTGTTCTCCTTTGGTTCCGCGGCTTCGCCGCTGTGTCTCAGCTTTGCTCGCTTGTCGCTGACTCTTTCCTCACCAACCAATCTCAGCCTCTTCGAACTCTTCGCTCCATCAATCTCGCTCCTTCGCTCATCTTGCCTTGTCCATCAACTCTTCGCTTTTGGATTTGGTCCTCTCTCACCAAACTACAGTCTAAGCTCTCTGTTATCGCTAAAACCTGCTCGTTCTCACTCTCCGACAAACTCCCATCTGTCGCCAGCTCTTCTCCTTATATCTGCGCACGTCACTGCTTCTGCCTGCTTCTGCCGTTACTCCTCCTGCTTGCTCCATCCTTCTGACATGGTATCAGAGCCTCAGGCAACATTGCCTGGGTCCTCCTAACCAAGTCCTCGCTCCGCCACCCCAATCGTCGCCCTCCTGTGCTCTCTCGGCATCCGTCGCAGCTGACCTCAACAACTGCGTTCCCTCCTCTCCTTGAAGCCTTGGGGGTTCTCATCACTGTGACTAATCCCTGCATCCCATCACACGCCCGTGGCAATGTCCGACACTCNGAAGCTAGCTCAACCTCTAGAGTTCCTCTTTAAGTTTCTATAATGCCAGGTGAGGGTCCAGGAAGGTGGCACACCTTCTAGAAGGGGTGACTTGTCCTACAAGGCATCTAGAGGTGTCTTGGTCTTCTGGACACCTTCCCTCCTACTAGAAGCAAGCTGAGGAATCTAGGAAGGGGCAGAAGCTTCTAGAGGAGGGAAGGGATGTCTTCCTAGGTGGGAAAAGGACAGCCTACCATGGAGCACTCTAGAAGCCATAGAATCTGCTAGGAAGCTCCAAATCTGGCATGCTTTGGTGTTCTGGAAAGCTTAGATCAGTGGCTATAAAATGCTACTTCTTGTGAGCCTTGATCAAGTGTTAATTCCCATCCAATTGAGGCCAAAACTATTGCCTCACTCTCTGACCAGATTTTGTAATCCTTGGAACCAGTTGCCTCCACACTTTCAGTCTCTCCAAAAAGAGTTGCTGGTGTGAACCAGCCACTGCTAGGGACCCTCCAGGGTGCACACTCACCCTCAGACCAACATTCCATTATGTGTGGTCAACATTGACAACTCACAGCACGAGTCACAAATGGTCAGAGGGAGATACAATGGTTTGGGAACCCTATGTATCGACTAGAAAGGATAAGGAACTTCAATACGTAGTGGCACGGTGTGGCTAACATGCACACCAAACAACCAAACTAGGCATATGTCACTGACCATGATGAGAGAATTTCAATATGGGTGGTCAACGTTGACCAACCATAACACGAGTCAAAAACGGTCAGGGGAGGAAACAATGCTATGGGAATATCAGTTCTCAACTAGCAAGTACAATGACCTTCAGTGAGTAGTAGCAAGGTGTGGCTACCATGCACAATGAACTACTAAAGTAGGCATATGTACTGCCTTTGACCAAAGAAATATGCTGTGTGTGGTCAACATTGACAACTCATAACACGAGTCACAAGTAATCAGAGGGGGAAACAATGGTTTCGGAACACCAAGTATCAAAAAGCAAGCACAAGGAGCTTCAATACGTTGTGGCACGGTGTGAATACCATGCACGATGACCAACCAAAGAAGGCATATGTCACTGACCATGACCAAATAATGGCACTAAGTGTGGTAAACCTTGACAAATCATAACACGAGTCACAAATGGTCAGGGTGGAAGATAATGATATGTGAATACTAGTTATTTACTAGCAAGTGCAAATACCTTCAGTATGTAGTGGCACATTGTGGCTACAATGCACAGTGACCAACCAAAGTATGCATATGTCACTGACCATGAACAAAGAATTTCACTACATATGGTCAACATTTACAACTCACAACACGAGTCACTGATAGTCAGAGGGGGTAACAATGGTTTGGGAACACTAGCTGTCAAGAAAAAGCACAAACACCTTCAATGCGTAATGACACGGCGTGGTAACAATTTACAGTGACAAACCAAAGTAGGCATGTGTCACAACCATGACCAAACGGATTTCACAATGTGTGGTCAACGTTGGAAACTCATACCACGAGGCACAAATGGTCAGTGGAGGAGACCATGGGTTGGGAACACTAGTTATCAACTAGCAAGTAGAAAGATTTTCAACAAGTAGTGGCATGGTGTGGCTAGCGTGCACAGTGACCAACCAAAGGATGCATATGTCACAGACTATGAACGAAGAAGTCCATTATGTGTGGTCAACATTGAAAACTCATAACACGAGTCACAAATGGTCAGAGGGAGAGACAATGGTTTGGGAACCCTATGTATCAACTAGAAAGGAAAAAGAACTTCAATACGTAGTGGCACGGTGTGGCTTATATGCACACCAAACAACCAAACTAGGCATATGTCACTGACCATGACCAAATAATTTCAATATGGGTGGTCAACGTTGACTAACCATAACACGAGTCACAAACGGTGAGGGGAGGAAACAATGCTATGGGATTATCAGTTCTCAACTAGCAAGCACAACGACCTTCAGTCAGTAGTAGCACGGTGTGGCTACCATGCACAATGACCGACCAAAGTAGGCATATGTACTGCCTTTGACCAAATAAATCCGCTCTGTGTGGTCAACGTTGACAACTCATAACAGGAGTCACAAATGGTTAGAGGGGGAAACAATGGTTTGGGAACACCGAGTATCAAATATCAAGCACAAGGAGCTTCAATACGTTGTGGCACAGTGTGGATACCATGCACGATGACCAACCAAAGTAGACATATGTCACTGACCATGACCAAATAATGACACTAAGTGTGGTAAGCCTTGACAACTCATAACACGTGTCACAAATGGTCAGGGTGGAAGATTATGATTTGTGAATACTAGTTATTGACTAGCAAGTACAAATACCTTCAATATATAGTGGCACAGTGTGGCTACAATGCACAGTGTCCGACCAAGGTATGCATATGTCACTGACCATGAACAGAGAACTTCACTTCATGTGGTCAACATTTACAACTCACAACACGAGTCACTGATAGTCAGAGGGGGTAACAATGGTTTGGGAACACTAGCTGTCAACAAGAAAGCACAAAGACCTTTGATACGTAATGACACAGCGTGGTAACCATGTATAGTGACAAACCAAAGAAGGCATGTGTCACAAACCATGACCAAACGGATTTCACAGTGTGTGGTCAACGTTGAAAACTCAGAACACGAGTCACAAATGGTCAGTAGGGGATACCATGGGTTGGGAACACTCGTTATCAACTAGCAAGTACAAAGATTTTCAACAAGTAGTGGCACAGTGTGGCTAGCGTGCCCAGTGACCAACCAGAGGATGCATATGTCACTGACTATGACCGAAGAAGTCCACTATGTTTGGTCAACATTGGCAACTCATAACACGAGTCACAAATGGTGTGAGGGAGAGACAATGGTTTGGGAACCCTATGTATCAACTAGAAAGAAAAAAGAACTTCAATACGTAGTGGCACGGTGTGGCTACTATGCACACCAAACAACCAAACTAGGCATATGTCACTGACCATGACCAGATAATTTCAATATGGGTGGTCAACGTTGACCAACCATAACACGAGTCACAAACGGTCAGGGGAGGAAACAATGCTATGGGAATGTCAGTTCTCAACTAGCAAGTACACCGACCTTCAGTCAGTAGTAGCACGGTGTGAATACCATGCACAATGACCGACCAAAGTAGGCATATGTACTGCCTTTGACCAAAGAAATCCGCTGTGTGTGGTCGACGTTGACAACTCATCATACGAGTCACAAATGGTCAGAGGGGGAAACAATGGTTTGGGAACACCGAGTATCAAATAGCAAGCACAAGGAGCTTCATTATGTTGTGGCACAGTGTGGATACCATGCACGATGACCAACCAAAGTAGGCATATGTCACTGACCATGACCAAATGGTGCAAGTGTGGTAAACCTTGACAACTTATAACACAGGTCACAAATGGTCACGGTGGAAGATAATGGTTTGTGAATACCAGTTATCGACTAGCAAGTTCAAATACCTTCAATATGTAGTGGCACAGTGTGGCTACAATGCACAGTGACCAACCAAAGTATGCATATGTCACCAACTATGAACAAAGAAATTCATTTCATGTGTTCAACATTTACAACTCACAACACGGGTCAGAGATAGTCAGAGGGGGCTTACAATGGTTCGGAACACTAGCTGTCAACAAGAAAGCACAAAGACCTAGGAAACGTAATGACACAGCATGGTAACCATGTACAGTGACAAACCAAAGTAGGCATGTGTCACAAACCATGACCAAACGGATTTCACAGTGTGTGGTCAACGCTGAAAACTCATAACACGAGTCACAAATGGTCAGTGGGGGAAACCATGGGTTGGGAACACTAGCTATAAACTAGCAAGACGAAACATTTTCAACAAGTAGTGGCATGCTGTGGCTAGCGTGCATAGTGACCAACCAAAGGATGCATATGTCCCTGACTATGAACGAAGAAGTCCACTATGTGTGGTCAACATTGACAACTCATAACACAAGTCACACATGGTCACAGGGATCGACAATGGTTTGGGAACCCTATGTATCAACTAGAAAGGATAGAGAACTTCAATACGTAGTGGCACAGTGTGGCTATTATGCACACCAAACAACCAAACTAGGCATATGTCACTGACCATGACCAGGGAATTTCAATATGGGTGGTCAACGTTGACCAATCATAACACGAGACAAAAATGGTCAGGGGAGGAAACAATGCTATGGGAATATCTGTTCTCAACGAGAAAGTACAACAACCTTCAGTCAGTAGTAGCACGGCGTGGCAACCATGCACAATGACCGACCAAAGTAGGCATATGTACTACCTGTGAGCAAAGAAACCCGCTGTGTGTGGTCAACATTCACAACTCATATTACGAGTCACAAATGGTCAGAGGGGATAAACAATGGGTTGGGAACACCCAGTATCGAATAGCAAGCACAAGGAGGTTCAATACGTTGTGGAATGGTGTGGATACCATGCACGATGACCAACCAAAAAAGGCATATTTTACTGACCATGACCAAATAATGGCACTGGATGTGGTAAACCTTGACAGCTCAAAACACGAGTCACAAATTGTCAGGGTGGAAGATAATGGTTTGTGAATACTAGTCATGGACTAGCAAGCACAAAATACCTTCAATATGTAGTGGCACAGTGTGGCTATAATGCACAATGACCAAACAAAGTATGCATATGTGACTGACCATGAACAAAGAATTTCACTTCATGTGGTCAACATTTAAAACTCACAACACGGGTCGCAGAGAGTCAGAGGGGGAAAACAATGGTTTGGGAACACTGGCTGTCAACAAGAAAGCACAAAGACCTTCGATACGCAATGAGACGGCGTGGTAACCATGTACAGTAACAAAACAAAGTAGGCATGTGTCACAAACCATGAACAAACGGATTTCACACTGTGTGGTCAACGTTGAAAACTCATACCACGAGTCACAAATGGTCAGTGGGCGAAACCATGGGTTGGGAACACTAGTTATCAACTAGCAAGTAGAAAGATTTTCAACAAGTAGTGGCACGGTGTGGCTAGCGTGCACAATGACCAACCAAAGGATGCATATGTCATTGACTATGACCGAAGAAGTCCATTATGTGTGCTCAACATTGACAACTCATAACACGAGTCACAAATGGTCAGAGGGAGAGACAATAGGTTGGAAACCCTATGTATCGACTAGACAGGACAAGGAACTTCAATACGTAGTGGCACGGTGTGGCTAATATGCAAACCAAACAGCCAAACTAGGAATATGTCACTGACCATGACGAGAGAATTTCAATATGGGTGGTCAACGTTGAGCAACCATAACACGAGTCAAAAACGGTCAGGGGAGGAAACAATGCTAAGGGAATATCAGTTCTCAACTAGCAAGTACAACGAACTTCAATCAGTAGTAGCACGGTGTGGCTACCATGCACAATGAACGACCAAAGTAGGCATATGTAATGCATTTGACCAAATAAATCTGCTGTGTGTGGTCAACATTGACAGCTCACAATACGAGTCACAGGTGGTCAGAGGGGGAAACAATGGTTTTTGAATACCAAGTATCAAAAAGCAAGCACAAGGAGCTTCAATACGTTGTGGCACAGTGTGCATACCATGCACGATGACCAACCAAAGTTGGCATATGTCACTGACCATGACCAAATAATGGCACTAAGTATGGTAAACCTTGACAACACATAACACGAGTCACAAATGGTCAGGGTGGAAGATAATGATTTGTGAATATTAGTTCTTGACTAGCAAGTACAAATTCCTTCAATATGTAGTGGCATAGTGTGGCTACAATGCACAGTGACCAACCAAAGTATGCATATGTCACTGACCATGAACAAAGAATTTCACTTCACGTGGTCAACATTTCCAACTCACAACACGGGTCACACATAGTCAGAGGGGGCTAAAAATGGTTTGGGAACACTAAATTTTAACAAGAAAGCACAAAGACCTTCGATATATAATGACACTACGTGGTAACGATGTACATTGACAAACCAAAATAGGCATGTATCACAAATCATGACCAAACGGATTTCACAGTGTGTGGTCAACGTTGAAAACTGATAACACGAGTCACAAATGGTCAGTGGGGGAAACCATGGGTTGGGAACACTAGTTATAAACTAGCAAGTCGAAATATTTTCAACAAGTAGTGGCATAGTGTGGCTAGCGTGCACAGTGACCAACCAAAGGATGCATATGTCACTGACTATGAACGAAGAAGTCCACTATGTGTTGTCAACATTGACAACTCATAACACGAGTCACAAATGGTCAGAGGGGGAAACAATGGTTTGGGAACACCGAGTATCAAATAGCAAGCACACGGAGCTTCAATATGTTGTGGCACAGTGTGGATACCATGCACGAAGACCAGCCAAAGTAGGCATATGTCACTGACCATGACCAAATAATGGCACTAAGTGTGGTAAACCTTGACAGCTCATAACACGAGTCACAAATGGTCAGAGGGGGAAACAATGGTTTGGGAACACCGAGTATCAAATAGCAAGCACACGGAGCTTCAATATGTTGTGGCACAGTGTGGATACCATGCACGAAGACCAGCCAAAGTAGGCATATGTCACTGACCATGACCAAATAATGGCACTAAGTGTGGTAAACCTTGACAGCTCATAACACGAGTCACAAATGGTCAGAGGGGGAAACAATGGTTTGGGAACACCGAGTATCAAATAGCAAGCACACGGAGCTTCAATATGTTGTGGCACAGTGTGGATACCATGCACGAAGACCAGCCAAAGTAGGCATATGTCACTGACCATGACCAAATAATGGCACTAAGTGTGGTAAACCTTGACAGCTCATAACACGAGTCACAAATGGTCAGGGTGGAAGGTAATGGTTTGTGAATACTAGTTATCAACTAGCAAGTACAAATACCTTCAATATGTAGTGGCACAGTGTGGCTACAATGCACAGTGACCAACCAAAGTATGCATATGTCACTGACCATGAACAAAGAATGTCACTTCATGTGGTCAACATTTACAACTCACAACACGGGTCACCGATAGTCAGAGGGGGCTAACAATGGTTTGGGAATACTAGCCGTCAACTAGAAAGCATAGAGACCTTTGATACGTAATGACACAGCGTGGTAACCATGTACAGTGACAAACCAAAGTAGGCATGTGTCACAAACCATGACCGAACGGATTTCACTCTGTGTGGTCAACGTTGAAAACTCATAACACGAGTCACAAATGGTCAATGGGGGAAATCATGGGTTGGGAACACTAGTTATCAACTAGCAAGTCGAAATATTTTCAACAAGTAGTGGCATGGTGTGGCCAGCGTGCACAGTGACCAACCAAAGGATGCATATGTAACTGACCATGAACGAAGAAGTCCACTATGTGTGGTGAACATTGACAACTCATAACACGAGTCAGAAATGGTGAGAGGGAGAGACAATGGTTTGGGAACCCTATGTATTGACTAGAAAGGACAGAGGACTTCAATACATAGTGGCACGGTGTGGTTAATATGCACACCAAACAACCAACCTAGGCATATGTCACTGACCATGACCAGATAATTTCAATATGGATGGTCAACGTTGAGCAACCATAACACGAGTCACAAACAGTCAGGGGAGGAAACAATGCTATGGGAGTATCAGTTCTCAACCAGCAAGTACAATGACCTTCAGTCAGTAGTAGCACGGTGTGGCTACCATGCACAATGACCGACCAAAGTAGGAATATGTACTGTCTTTGACCAAAGGAATCCGCTGTGTGTGGTCACATAGACAACTCACAATACGAGTCACAAATTGTCAGAGGGGGAAACAATGGTTTTGGAACATCAGTATCAAATAGGAAGCACAAGGAGTTTCAATACGTTGTTGTACAGTGTGGATACCATGCACGATGACCAACCAAAGTAGGCATATGTCAATGACCATGACCAAATAATGGCACTAAGTGTGGTAAACCTTGACAGCTCATAACACGAGTCACAAATGGTCAGGGTGGAAGATAATGGTTTGTGAATACTAGTTATCGACTAGCAAGTACAATACCTTTAATATGTAGTGGCATAGTGTGGCTACAATGCAGAGTGACCAACCAAAGTATGCATATGTCACTGACCATGAACAAAGAATTTCACTTCATGTGGTCAACATTTACAACTCACAACACGGGTCACAGATAGTCAGAGGGGCTTAACAAAGGTTTTGGAACACTAGCTGTCAACAAGACAGCACAAAGACCTTCGATACGTAATGACACGGCGTGCTAACCATATATAGTGACAAAACAAAGTAGGCATGTGTCACAAACCATGACCAAACGGATTTCACATTGTGTGGCCAACGTTGAAAACTCATAACACGAGTCACAAATGGTCTATGAGGGAGACCATGGGTTTGGAACACTAGTTATCAACTAGCAAGTAGAAAGATTTTCAACATGTAGTGGCACGGTGTGGCTAGCGTGCACAGTGACCAACCAAAGGATGCATATGTCACTGACTATGACCGAAGACGTCCACTATGTGTGGTAAACATTGACAACTCATAACACGAGTCACAAATGGTCAGAGGGAGAGACAATGGTTTGGGGAGCCTATGTATCAACTAGAAAGGACAAAGAACTTCAATACGTAGTTGCAGGGTGTGGCTACTATGCACACCAAACAACCAAACAAGGCATATGTCACCAACCATGACGAGATAATGTCAATATGGGTGGTCAACAATGACCAACCATAACACAAGTCACGAACGGTCAGGGGAGAAAAGAATGCTATGGGAATATCAGTTCTCAGCTAGCAAGTACAACGACCTTCAGTCAGTAGTAGCACGGTGCGGCGACCATGCACAATGACTGACCAAAGGAGGCATATGTACTGCCTTTGACCAAAGAAATCCGCTGTGTGTGGTCAACGTTGACAACTCATAATACGAGTCACAAATGGTCAGAGGGGGAAACAATGGTTTGGGAACACCGAGTATCAAATAGCAAGCACAAGGAGCTTCATTACGTTGTGGCACAGTGTGGATACCATGCACGATGACCAACCAAAGTAGGCATATGTCACTGACCATGACCAAATAATGGCACTAAGTGTGGTAAACCTTGACAACTCATAACAGGAATCAGAAATGGTCAGGGTGGAAGATAATGGATTGTGAATATTAGTTATCGACTAGGAAGTGCAAATACCTTCAATATGTAGTGGTACTGTATGGCTACAATGCATAGTGACCAACCAAAGTATGCATATGTCATTGACCAGAGAAAAGAATTTCACTTCATGTGGTCAACATTTACATCTCACAACATGGGTCACAGATGGTTAGAGGGGGTTAACAATAGTGTGGGAACACTAGCTGTCAACAAGAAAGCACAAGACCTTCGATACGTAATGACACAGCGTAATAACCATGTACAGTGACAAACCAAAGTAGGCATGTGTCACAAACCATGACCAAACGGATTTCAATGTGTGTGGTCAACGTTGAAAACTCATAAAACGAGTCACAAATGGTCAGTAGGGGGAAACCATGGGTTGGGAACACTAGTAATCAACTAGAAAGTAGAAATATTTTCAACAAGTAGTGGCATGGTGTGGCTAGCATGCACAGTGACCAACCAAAGGATGCATATGTCACTGACTATGAACGAAGCAGTCCACTATGTGTGGTCAACATTGACAACTCATAACACGAGTCACAAATGATCAGAGGGAGAAACAATGGTTTGAGAACCCTATGTATTGACTAGAAAGGACAACGAACNGACCAGGGAATTTCAATATGGGTTGTCAACGTTGACCAACCATAAAACGAGACAAAAACGGTCAGGGGAGGAAACAATGCTGTGGGAATATCAGTTCTCAACTAGCAAGTACAACGACCTTCAGTCAGTAGTAGCACGGCATGGCAACCATGCACAATGACCGACCAAAGTAGGCGTATGTACTGCCTTTAAGCAAAGAACCCCGCTGTGTGTGGTCAACATTGACAACTCATAATACGAGTCACAAATGGTCAGAGAGGAAAACAATGGTTTGGGAACAACAAGTATGAAATAGAAAGCACATGGAGCTTCAATACGTTGTGGCACGGTGTGGATACCATGCACGATGACCAACGAAAGTAGGCATATGTCACTGACCATGACCAAATCATGGCACTAAGTGTGGTAAACCTTGACAACTCATAACACGAGTCACAAATGGTCAGGGTGGAATGTAGTGGTTTGTGAATACTAGTTATCGACTAGCAAGTACAAATACCTTCAATATGCAGAAGCACAGTGTGGCTACAATGCATGGTGACGAAGCAAAGTATGCATATGTCACTGACCATGAGCAAAGAATTTCACTTCATGTGGTCAACATTTACATCTTACAACAGGGGTCTTAGATAGTCAGAGCGGGCTAACAATAGTTTGGGAACACTGGCTGTCAACAAGAAAGCACAAAGACCTTCGATACGTAATGACACGGCGTGGTAACCATGTACAGTAACAAACCAAAGCAGGCATGTGTCACAAACCATGACCAAACGGATTTCACGGTGTGTGGTCAACGTTGAAAACTCATAACACGAGTCACAACTGGTCAGTGGGGGAAACCATTGGTTGGGAACACTAGNGAGAGAATTTCAATATGGGTGGTCAACGTTGACCAACCATAACACGAGAAAAAAACGGTCAGGGGAGGAAACAATGCTATGGGAATATCAGTTCTCAACTAGCAAGTACAACGACCTTCAGTCAGTAGTAGCACAGTGTGGCTACCATGCACAATGAACGACCAAAGTAGGCATATGTACTGCCTTTGACCAAATGAATCTGCTGTGTGTGGTCAAAGTTGACAACTCATAACACGAGTCACAAATGGTCAGAGGGGGAAACAATGGTTTGGGAACACCGAGTATCAAATAGCAAGCACAAGGAGCTTCAATACATTGTGGCACAGTGTGGATACCATGCACGATGACCAACGAAAGTAGACATATTTTACTGACCATGACCAAATAATGGCACTGAGTGTGGTCAACCTTGACAACTCATAACACGAGTCACAAATGGTCAGGTTGGAAGATAACAATTTGTAAATACTAGTTATTAACTAGCAAGTACAAATACCTTAAATATGTAGTGGCACCGTGTGGCTACAATACACAGTGACCAACCAAAGTATGCATATGTCACTGACCACGAACAAAGAATTTCACTTCATGTGGTCAAGATTTACAACTCCCAACACGAGTCACTGATAGTCAGAGGGGGTAACAATGGTTTGGGAACACTAGCTGTCAACAGGAAAGCACAAAGACCTTCGATACGTAATGACACGGCGTGGTAACCATGTACAGTGACAAACCAAAGTAGGCATGTGTCACAAACCATGACGAAACAGATTTCACAGTGTTTGGTCAACGTTGAAAACTCATAACACGAGTCACAAATGGTCAGCGGGGGAGACCATGGGTTGGGAACACTAGTGATAAACTATCAAGTAGAAAGATTTTCAACAAGTAGTAGCACGGTGTGGCTAGCATGCACAGTGACCAACCAAAGGATGCATATGTCACTGACCTTGACCGAAGAAGTGCACTATGTGTGGTCAACATTGACAACTCATAACACGAGTCACAAATGGTCAGAGGGAGAGACAATGGTTTGGGGAGCCTATGTATCAACTAGAAAGGACAAAGAAGTTCAATGTGTAGTGGCACGGTGTGGCTACTATGCACACCAAACAACCAAACTAGGCATATGTAACTGACCACGACCAGATAACTTCAATATGGGTGGCCAACGTTGACCAACCATAACAAGAGATAAAAACGGTCAGGAGAGGAAACAATGCTATGGGAATATCGGTTCTCAACGAGAAAGTACAACAACCTTCAGTAAGTAGTAGGACGGCGTGGCAACCATGCACAATGACCAACCAAAGTAGGCATATGTACTGCCTTTGAGCAAAGAAACCCGCTATGTGTGGTCAACATTGACAACTCATAATACAAGTCATAAATGGTTAGAGGGGAAAACAATGGTTTGGGAACACCAAGTATCAAATAGCAAGCACAAGGAGCTTCAATACCTTGTGGCACAGTGTGGATACCATGCACGATGACCAACCAAAGTAGGCATATGTCACTGACCATGACCAAATAATGGCACTAAGTGTGGTAAACCTTGACAGCTCATAACACGAGTCACAAATGGTCAGAGGGGGAAACAATGGTTTGGGAACACCGAGTATCAAATAGCAAGCACAAGGAGCTTCAATACCTTGTGGCACAGTGTGGATACCATGCACGATGACCAACCAAAGTAGGCATATGTCACTGACCATGACCAAATAATGGCACTAAGTGTGGTAAACCTTGACAGCTCATAACACGAGTCACAAATGGTCAGGGTGGAATGTAATGGTTTGTAAATACTAGTTATCGACTAGCAAGTACAATTACCTTCAATATGTAGTGGCACAGTGTGGCTACAATGCACTGTGACCAACCAAAGCATGCATATGTGTCTGACCATAAACAAAGAATTTCACTTCATGTGGTCAATATTTACAGCTCACAACACAGGTCACACATAGTCAGAGGGGGCTAACAATGGTTTGGGAACATTAGCTGTCAACAAGAAAGCACAAAGACCTTCGATATGTTATGACATGGCGTGGTAACCATGTACAGTGACAAACCAAAGTAGGCATGTGTCACAAACCATGATCAAACTGATTTCACAGTGTGTGGTCAGCGTTGAAAACTCATAACACGAGTCACAACTGGTAAGTGGGGGAAACCATGGGTTGGGAACACTAGATATCAACTAGCAAGTAGAAAGATTTTCAACAAGTAGTGGCACGGTGTGGCTAGCGTGCACAGTGACGAACCAAAGGATGCATATGTCACTGACTATGACCGAAGAAGTCCATTATGTGTTGTCAACATTGACAACTCATAACACGAGTAACAAATGGTCAGAGGAAGATACAATGGATTGGGAACCCTATGTATCAATTACAAAGGACAAAGAACTTCAGTACGTAGTGGCACATTGAGGCTACTATGCACACCAAACAACCAAACTAGGCATATGTCAATGACCATGACTGGATGATTTCAATATAGGTGGTCGACGTTGACCAACCAGAACACGAGTCACAAACGGTCAGGGGAGGAAATAATGCTATGGGAATATCAGTTCTCAACTAGCAAGTACAACGACCTTCAGTCAGTAGTAGCACGGTGTGGCTACTATGCACAAAGACGGACCAAACTAGGCATATATACTGCCTTTGACCAAAGAAATCCGCTGTGTGTGGTCAACGTTGACAACTCCGAATACGAGTCACAAATGGTGAGAGGGGGAAACAATGCTTTGGAAACACCGAGTATCAAATAGAAAAAACAAGGAGCTTCAATATGTTGTGGCACACTGTGGATACCATGCACGATGAGCAACCAAAGTAGGCATATGTCACTGACCATGACCAAATAATGGCACTAAGTGTGGTAAACCTTGACAACTCATAACACGAGTCACAAATGGTCACGGTGGAAGATAATGGTTTGTGAATACTAGTTATCGACTAGCAAGTACAAATACCTTCAATATGTAGTGGCACAGTGTGGCTAGAATGCACAGTGACCAACCAAAGTATGCATATGTCACTGACCATGAACAAATAACTTCACTTCATGTGGTCAATGTTTACAACTCACAGCATGGGTCACAGATAGTCAGAGGGGGCTAAAAATCATTTGGGAATACTAGCTGTCAACAAGAAAGCACAAAGACCTTCGATACGTAATGACTCGACGTGGTAACCATGTATAGTGACAAACCAAAGTAGGCATGTGTCACAAACCATGACCAAACGGATTTCACAGTGTGTGGTCTACCTTGAAAACTCATAGCAAGAGTCACAAATGGTCAGTGGGGGAAACCATGGGTTGGGAACACTAGTTATCAACTAGCAAGTCGAAACATTTTCAACAAGTAGTGGCATGGTGTGGCTAGCGTGCACAGTGAACAACCAAAGAATGCATATGTCACTGACTATGAACGAAGAAGTCCACTATGTGTGGTCAACATTGACAACTCATAACACGAGTCACAAATGGTCAGAGGGAGAGAAAATGGTTTGGGAACCCTATGCATCGACTAGAAAGGACAAAGAACTTCAATACGTAGTGGCACGGTGTGGCTAATATGCACACCAAACAACCAAACTAGGCATATGTCACTGACCATGACCAGGGAATTTCAATATGGGTGGTCAACATTGACCAACCATAATACAAGAAAAAAATGGTCAGGGGAGTAAACAATGCTATGGGAATATCAGTTCTCAACAAGAAAGTACAACGACCTTCAGTCAGTAGTAGCACGGCGTGGCAACCATGCACAACAACCGACCAAAGTAGGCATATGTACTGCCTTTGAGCAAGGAAACCCGCTGTGTGTGGTCAACATTGACAACTCATAATACGAGTCATAGATGGTCAGAGGGGAGAACAATGGCTTGGGATCACCACATATCAAACAGCAAGCACAAGGAGCTTCAATACGTTGTGGCACGGTGTGGATACCATGCACGATGACCAACCAAAGTAGGCATATCAATGTTGACTTCATTGTCCGTTGTAGGGCCACTACAACGGCAACGGCACCGCGGTCCACATCAATGTAACATCGATGTGGATGTGGGGGCGTGGGGCAACCGGAGACCACCCAGAACACAATCTAGGTGTGGGGGACATCCGGAAGGCCTGGACATGGTATTTTCTCGAGACTGAAATTTCGACCCTCGGCACCTTTTTTTTTGTTTCGTACATGCATCGACCCAGACTACACGTGTGGATGTTAGCCAACTCACCTAAGCCATATCTCCATGCATGCATACTATCTGACAGCAGGGTCCAAGGTGGACCCTGCTACTATGGTATTGGATCATGGTGCTGCCACCTCATACATTGTGAACGAGGCTGCAATTGCCACACAACAAAAAAAATTAGACAGCCTATCTGAGGATGATGTTTGACCCTCCCCCCATCTCTGACAGTGAGGACGTTATGGGGTCCCCCCGCCCTCCTCTCCGCTACCGGCTGATGACTGCGCACTTGACGATATCAAGTGCGCAGTCACAATCCGCTGGCTTGTTGCCTGTCGGGTGGAGAAACTTGGTCTCGACCCGAGCCAGCCACCATGGCCAGCACTCATGGCTCGCGGGCCACCTCCTCGTCAGGAACACCGTCTGCAGCTCCGACATCAGGTGTCTCTGATGCCTTCGACGCCAGCCGCTGGAATCCTCCTTGCCGCCGCCGCCTCACCGGAGACTTCCTTACAAAGGAGCTGTCGCGGCACGTCGAGAAATGGCCGACCCCCACCAAGAAAGCTGGATTTCGTTGCGGTTGCTGTGCCAAGATTAGCTCTGGCACATGCGACAGGATTTGAGGGCATTTTGGAGAGTCAAACGGCAACATCAAGACCTGCCCCTACCCACCCCCAACCGCACAAGATGCGCTGGGGCTTGACCGTGCAGACTCGCCTCCCGCCGGATGGAAACCGCATTGCGTCAACCTTTACAAGGGCATGGGCGAGGAGTGGGATACTGCTGATCTCCCAGTGCCATGGATCAAACTGTGGGAGAAGAGGCAGTGCGAACAGGAGGCAGCAGTTGCTGGGTTCACACTTCTTGAAGACAGTAACGATGAGGAGCAGCAGGAAGACCGGCAGCAGAAGCAGCAGCAGCAGCAGCAGCAGCAAGTTTCCCGTGCCTCCCCTTCCACCCATCTGGAAGGGCAAGTGCCGCTGTTCGACGTCAGCCGTGCCTCCTCTTTCCGGCAGACCACTCTGGACCAGCACGTGGAGCGCAAGGCGAACGAGAAGTGCCAGCTCTCGATCGTCAAGCTGATGGCCATATCGGCCCTCCCGATCTCCTTCTGCAGAGAGCCGTGCATCATGGATGTTGTGAAAGCTGCACGCGAGACCACAAACAGTTTCCGCCTCCCTAGCAGGACTACAGTCGTCAAGGAGCTACTCCCGGCCCTGGACAGAGAGCTAGCGGAGCTGGACATCCCACTCAAGCAGGCGTGGGACATCTACGGCACCAGTCTTGCCGTGGATGAGTGGAGTGACCAGCAGATCCGCCCAATCTACAACGCAATGGCAGTAAACGCGCAGGGCTCCGTGCACGTTTTCAGCAGAGACGCAAGCGGCATGACCAGGGACGCCGAGTACACAGCCNAGATGCCCCGATCGTGGCTGAAGGCCAGGACCAATGGGAAGGTCCTGGTCCCACGATGTGACACTCGCTTTGCTTCAGTGTTCACCATGGCCGAGAGAATGTTAGACCAGAAAGAGAACTTGGAGACGTTGGTGGACTCTGACTTGTGGAAGCAGCTCGGCAGCAAGAGGGACAGTGGGTACAAGGCCCGTAAGAAGGAGGTTCGCTGCATTGTGAGGCGTAGAGTGTTTTGGCTGCAGGTACGCCAGCTCAAGGACCTCCTGGAGCCTGTTGTGCAGGCACTGAGGGTGGCAGACAGCCCGGGTGGGGGTGCAGGTGAGATTTACGAGGCCCTGTTGGACTGCTGTGAGGAGTTGGCTGCACTGGCTGAGAAAAAGGGAAAAAAGGCAGCAAAAGTTGCAAAGGTGCATGTGGATTATGTGCTGGGCCGCCTGAACCACCGTTGGTCCACCAACATGGCATGTCCACTGTATGCTGCTGCCAGACGTGTTCATCCGGAACACTTTGGCAACGACCTCTCCGCGGACTATGTGACACTGCAGGCCTGGCAGTCTGTGGCTGATGCTCTGGTTCCTGAGGACAAGCATGATCAGCTGATGAAGGAGATTTCTGCATTTCAGAGGGCTCAAGTCATGGTTGATGTCGACCCAGACGTTTCTGTCACAAAAAATGCCAGGGCAGTTGCTGCTGTTGCAAAAGTCAAGTGCCGCACCATGAGTGCAGTTGAATGGCATGTCAATTTCACTGCCTACCTTCCTGTTCTCCGTGACCTTGCCCTGAAACTGTTGTCTCAGCCTTGCTCGTCCTCTGAATGTGAAAGGGCATTCTCTACTCACGAGCTCGTGCACACTGCTAGGAGGAACCGCCTGCTTGTGTTGACACTGGAGCTGCTCGTGAGGTGCGACGTGAGACTTCGCAAACACTATGGCCGCAATGGCAGGCGTGCAGCAGAGCAGCTCATCAGGGCGGTGGACATAGAGGAAGGGGATGCAAGCGAGCAGGATGGGGACATAGTGGAAGAGGGAGATGAGGTGGAGCAGGGTGATGGTGACAGTGATGAAAGCAGTGGTGACGAGGGACAGGAGGAGGAGGAGGAGGAGTCCACATTTGATGATGAGGTGGTGGAGGTGGAGGCACACATCCGCAGCATGGGAGATGCCCCGGGCCTGCCACATGCCCGCCGTGTTCGCATGCGGGAGAAAGTTTCAGCCACAACTGCATCAGTGCCTACTGAGCAAGGTGGTGGGACTGAGGCAGGGGGAGAGGGTGGTGCAGAAGCCGAGAATGATGAGAACCCAAGTGACAGACCCACCTCACCTACAACAACAACAGGATCTACCAGTGGGACCAAGCATTCAACAACATCAGCAGGAGTTGGAAATGCAGCTGCTGGATCTAGCCACAAGCGTCCTGCCCGTGGAAAAAAGTAGTTGGACCGTGATTAGGTCATGGTCCATTTCCTAGTGTCTGCAACTTTCTGACGTGTGTTCTCAATGGAGTTTTTTCTATCAACAGTTTGCTCTGTTCCAGACCTTGCGTGCAATGTGCAATGCTGAGGTGCAATGTTCAATGTTTTGGTGGAATGCTTGGGTCCACAGCCTCATGATGATGTGTAAAACTCAGTAACCATGGGTGCAAATGCACAAGTAGTGGTGCATTGTATTGCTAAGACAAGGCAGCCTCAATACAACATGATGATTAACATAGTGACTAGAAAGTTGTTGTAATGAGTTCTCTGTATGGTTGTTAGAAATGACTGGAAAAACTATTTCTTGTACTTGGTGATCAATGCGCAATCTGGCTAAAATCTGCCCCCCCCCCTCCCCCCCACATCGATGTGCCTGTCCCTACCTACAACGATGTACCGTTGTCCACAATGTTGTACCGTTGTCCGAGGTAACGAGGTCAACATTGAGGCATATGTCACTGACCATGACCAAATAATGGCACTAAGTGTGGTAAACCTTGACAACTCATAACACGAGTCACAAATGGTCAGGGTGGAATGTAATTGTTTGTGAATACTAGTTATCGACTAGCAAGTACAAATACCTTCAATGTGTAGTGGCACAGTGTGGCTACAATGCACAGTGACCAACCAAAGAATGTATATGTCACTGACCATGAACAAAGAATTTCACTTCATGTGGTCAACATTTACAACTCACAACACGAGTCACTGATAGTCAGAGGGGGTAACAATGGTTTGGGAACACTAGCTATCAACTAGAAAGCACAAAGACCTTCGATACGTAATGACACAGCGTGGTAACCATGTACAGTGACAAACCAAAGTAGGCATGTGTCACAAACCATGACTAAACGGATTTCACAGTGTGTGGTCAACCTTGAAAACTCATACCACGAGTCACAAATGGTTAGTGGGGGAGACCATGGGTTGGGAACACTAGTTATCAACTAGCAAGTAGAAAGATTTTCAACAAGTAGTGGCAACGTGTGGCTAGCGTGCACAGTGACCAACCAAAGGATGCATATGTTACTGACTATGACCGAAGAAGTCCACTATGTGTGGTCAACATTGACAACTCATAACATGAGTCAGAAATGGTTAGAGGGAGAGACAATGGTTTGGGAACCCTATGTATCAACTAGAAAGGAAGAAGAACTTCAATACGTAGTGGCACGGTGTGGCTACTATGCACACCAAACAACCAAACTAGGCATGTGTCACTGAACATGACCAGATAAATTCAATATGGGTGGTCAACGTTGACCAACCATAACACAATTCACAAACGGTCAGGGGAAGAAACAATGCTATGGGAATATCAGTTCTCAACTAGCAAGTACAATGACCTTCAGTCAGTAGTAGCACGGTGTGGCTACCATGCACAATGACCGACCAAAGTAGGCATATGCACTGCCTTTGACCAAAGAAGTCCGCTATGTGTGGTCAACGTTGACAACTCATAATACGAGTCACAAATGGTCAGAGGGGAAAACAATGATTTTGGAACACCGAGTATCAAATAGCAAGCACAAGGAGCTTCAATACGTTGTGGCACAGTGTGGAGAGCATGCACGATGACCAACCAAAGTAGGCATTTATCACTGACCATGGCCAAATAATGGCACTAAGTGTGGTAAAACTTGACAACTCATAACACGAGTCACAAATGGTCACGGTGGAAGATAATGGTTTGTGAATACTAGTTATCGACTAGCAAGTACAAATACCTTCAATATGTTGTGGCACAGTGTGGCTGGAATGCACAGTGAACAACCAAATTATGCATATGTCCCTGACCATGAACAAAGAATTTCACTTCATGTGGTCAACATTTACAACTCACAACACGGGTCACAGATAGTCAGAGGGGGCTTACAATGGTTTGGGAACACTAGCTGTCAACAAGAAAGCACAAAGACCTTTGATACGTAATGACAAAGCGTGGTAACCATGTACAGTGACAAACCAAAGCAGGCATGTGTCACAAACCATGACCAAACGGATTTCACAGTGTGTGGTCAACGTTGAAAACTCATCACACGAGTCACAAATGGTCAGTGGGGCAAACCACGGGTTGTGAACACTAGTTTTAAACTAGCAAGTTGAAAAATTTTCAACAAGTAGTGGCATGGTGTAGTTAGCGTGCACAGTGACCAACCAAAGGATGCATATGTCACTGACTATGAAAGAAGAAGTCTATGTGTGGTCAACGTTGACAACTCATGAAACGAGTCACAAATGGTCAGAGGGGGAAACAATGGTTTGGGAACACCGAGTGTAAAATAGCAAAAACAAGGAGCTTCAATACGTTGTGGCACACTATGGATACCATGCACGATGAGCAACCAAAGTAGGCATATGTCACTGACCATGACCAAATAATGGCACTAAGTGTGGTAAACCTTGACAACTCTTAACACGAGTGACAAATGGTCAGGGTGAAAATGCAATGAGTTGTGAATACTAGTTATGGACTAGCAAGTACAAATACCTTCAATATGTTGTGGCACAGTGTGGCTACAATGCACTGTGACCAACCAAAGTATGCATGTGTGACTGACCATGAACAAAGAATTTCACTTTATGTGGTCAACATTTAAACCTCACAATACGGGTCAGAGATAGTCAAAGGGGGCTAACAATGGTTTGGGAACACTGGCTGTCAACAAGAAAGCACAAAGACCTTCGATACGTAATAACACAGCGTGGTAACCATGTACAGTAACAAACCAAAGTAGGCATGTATCACAACCCATGACCAAACGGATTTCACAGTGTGTGGTCAACGTTGAAAACTCATAACACGAGTCACAACTGGTCAGTGGGGGAAACCATGGGTTGGGAACACTAGTTATCAACTCGCAAGTAGAAAGATTTTCAACAAGTAGTGGCACGGTGTGGCTAGCGTGCACAGTGACCAACCAAAGGATGCATATGTCACTGACTATGGCCGAAGAAGTCCATTATGTGTGGTCAACATTGACAACTCATAACACGAGTCACAAATGGTCAGAGGGAGATACAATGGTTTGGAAACCCTATGTATCAACTAGAAAGGACAAGGAACTTCAATACGTAGCGGCAGAGTGTGGCTAATATGCACACCAAACAACCAAACTAGGCATATGTCACTGACCATGACGAGAGAGTTTCAATATGGGTGGTCAATGTTGACCAACCATAACACGAGTAAAAAATTGTCAGGGGAGGAAACATTGCTATGGGAATATCAGTTCTTAACTAGCAAGTGCAATGACCTTCAGTCAGTAGTAGCACGGCGTGGCTACCATGCACAATGACCGACCAAAGTAGGCATATGTACTGCCTTTGACCAAAGAAATCCGCTATGTGTGGTCAACGTTGACAACTCATAACACGAGTCACAAATGGTCTGAGTGGGAAACAATGGTTTGGGAACACCGAGTATGAAATAGCAAGCACAAGGAGCTTCAATACGTTGTGGCACAGTGTGGATACCATGCACGATGACCAACCAAAGTAGGCATATGTCACTGACCATGACCAAATAATGGCACTAAGTGTGGTAAACCTTGACAACTCATAACACGAGTCACAAATGGTCAGGGTGGAATGTATTGGTTTGTGAATACTAGTTATCGACTAGCAAGTACAAATACCTTCAATATGTAGTGGCACAGTGTGGCTACAATGCACTGTGACCAAGCAAAGTATGCATATGTGACTGACCATGAACAAAGAATTTCACTTCATGTGGTCAACATTTACAACTCACAACACTGGTCACAGATAGTCAGAGGGGGCTAACAATGGTTTGTGAACACCGGCTGTAAACAAGAAAGCACAAAGACCTTCGATACGTCATGACACGGCGTGGTAACCATGTACAGTAACAAACCAAAGTAGGCATGTGTCACAAACCATGACCAAACAGATTTCACCGTGTATGGTCAATGTTGAAAACTCAAAACACGAGTCACAACTGGTCAGTGGGGGAAACCATGGGTCCGGAACACTAGTTATCAACTAGCAAGTAGAAAGATTTTCAACAAGTAGTGGCACGGTGTGGCTAGCGTGCACAGTGACCAACCAAAGGATGCATATGTCACTGACTATGACCGAAGAAGTCCATTATGTGTGGTCAACATTGACAACTAATAACACGAGTAACAAATGGTCAGAGGGAGATACAATGGTTTGGGAACCCTATGTATCAACTAGAAAGGACAAGGAACTTCAATACGTAGTGGCACGGTGTGGCTAATATGCACACCAAACAACCAAACTAGGCACATGTCACTGACCATGACAAGATAATTTGAATATGGGTGGTCAACGTTGACCAACCATAACACGAGTCAAAAACGGTGAGGGGAGGAGAAAATGCTATGGGAATATCAGTTCTCAACTAGCAAGTACATCGACCTTCAGTCAGTAGTAGCACGGTGTGGCTACCATGCACAACGAACGACCAAAGTAGGCATATGTACTGCCTTTGACCAAAGAAATCTGCTGTGTGTTGTCAACATTGACAACTCTAAATACGAGTCACAAATGGTCAGAGGGGAAAACAATGGTATAGGAACACCAAGTATCAAGAAGCGTGCACAAGGAGCTTCAATACGTTGTGGCACGATGTGGATACCATGCAGGATGACCAACCAAAGTGGGCATATGTCACTAACCATGACCAAATAATGGCACGAAGTGTGGTAAACCTTGACAGCTCATAACACGAGTCACAAATGGTAAGGGTGGAATGTAATGGTTTGTGAATACTAGTTATCGACTCGCAAGTACAAATACCTTCAATATGTAGTGGCACAGTGTGGCTACAATACACTGTGACCAACCAAAGTATGCATATGTGACTGACCATGAACAAAGAATTTCACTTCATGTGGTCAACATTTACAACTCACAACACGGGTCACAGATAGTCAGAGGGGGCTAACAATGGTTTGGGAACACTGGCTGTCAACAAGAAAACACAAAGACCTTCGATACGTAATGACACGGCGTGGTAACCATCTACAGTAACAAACCAAAGTAGGCATGTGTCACAAACCATGACCAAACAGATTTCACCGTGTGTGGTCAACGTTGAAAACTCAAAACATGAGTCACAACTGGTTAGTGGGGGAAACCATGGGTTCGGAACACTAGTTGTCAACTAGCAAGTAGAAAGATTTTCGACAAGTAGTGGCACCGTGTGGCTAGCATGCACAGTGACCAACCAAAGGATGCATATGTCACTGACTATGACCGAAGAAGTCCATTATGTGTGGTCAACATTGACAACTAATAACAAGAGTCACAAATGGTCAGAGGGAGATACAATGCTTTGGGAACCCTATGCATCGACTAGAAAGGACAAGGAACTTCAACACGTAGTGGCACGGTGTGGCTAATATGCACACCAAACAACCAAACTAGGCATCTGTCACTGACCATGACGAGAGAATGTCAATATGGGTGGTCAACGCCGACCAACCATAACATGAGTCAAAAACGGTCAGGGGAGGAAACAATGCTATGGGAATATCAGTTCTAAACTAGCAAGTACAACGACCTTCAGTCAGTAGTAGCACGGTGTGGCTACCATGCACAATGAAAGACCAAAGTAGGCATATGTACTGCCTTTGACCAAAGAAATCTGCTGTGTGTGGTCAACATTGACAACTCATAATACGAGTCATAAATGGTTAGAGGGGAAAAAAATGGTATGGGAACACCAAGTATCAAGAAGCAAGCACAAGGAGCTTCAATATGTTGTGGCACGGTGTGGATACCATGCACGATGACCAACCAAAGTAGGCATATGTCACTGACCATGACCAAAAAATGGCACTAAGTGTGGTAAACCTTGACAACTCATAACACGAGTCATTAATGGTTAGGGTGGAAGATAATGGTTTGTGAATACTAGTTATTGACTAGCAAGTACAAATACCTTCAATATGTAGTGGCACAGTGTGGCTACAATGCACTGTGACCAACCAAAGTATGCATATGTGACTGATCATGAACAAAGAATTTCACGTCATGTGGTCAACATTTACAACTCACAACACGGGTCAGAGATAGTCAAAGGGGGCTAACAATGGTTTGGGAACACTGGCTGTCAACAAGAAAGCACAAAGACTTTCGATACGTAATGACACTGCGTGGTAACCATGTACAGTAACAAACCAAAGTAGGCATGTGTCACAAACCATGACCAAACGGATTTCAGAGTGTGTGGTCAACGTTGAAAACGCCAAACAAGAGTCACAAATGGTCAAAGGGGAACATTGGGTTGGGAACACTAGTTATCAACTAACAAGTAGAAAGATTTTCAACAAGTAGTGGCACGGTGTGGCTAGCGTGCACAGTGACCAACCAAAGGATGCATATGTCACTGACTATGACAGAAGAAGTCCACTATGTGTGGTCAACATTGACAACTCATAACACGAGTCACAAATGGTCAGAAGAGGAACCAATGGTCTGGAAACATCACGTATCAACTAGCGATCACAAGGACCTTCAACAAGTTGTGGCACGGTGTGGGTACCATGCACAATGACCAACCAAAGTAGGCATATGTCACTGACCATGACCAAATAATGTCAGTAAGTGTGGTAAACTTTGACAGCTCATAACACAAGTCACAAATGGTCTGAGTGGAAGACAATGGTTCGTGAACACTAGGTATCGAGTAGCAAGAACAAATACTTTCAATATGTAGTGGCACAACGTGGCTATCATGCACAGTGACCAACCAAAGTATGGATATGTCACTGACCATAACCAACGAATTTCACTTCATGTGGTCAGCGTTGACAACTCACAACACGAGTCACATGTAGTCAAAGGGGGATAACAATGGTTTGAAAAACACTAGATTTTAACCATAAAGCACAAATACGTTTAATATGTAGTTACATGGCGTGGTAACCATGTACAGTGACAACCCAAAGCAAGCATATATCACTAACCATGACCAAACGAGTTTCACAGTGTGTGTTCAATATTTAAAACTCATAGCACGAGTCCCAAATGGTGATAGGGGGAAACAATGGATTGGGAACACTAGTTGTCAACCAGAAAGTACAAAGAATTTTGACAAGAAGTGGCACGGTTTTACTAGCGTGCACAGTTACCAACCAAAGGATAAATACGTCGCTAACTATGCCCTAAGAGATCCGGTATGCGTGGTCAACATTGACAACTCATAACACAAGTCACAAATTTTCAGAGGGAAAGACAATGGTTTGGGAACCCTATGCATGGACTAGAAAGGACAAATAACTTCAATACGTAGTGGCACGGTGTGGCTACTATGCACACCAAACAACCAAACTAGGCATATGTCACTGACCATGACCAAAGACTTTCAATATGGATGATCAACGTTCACCAACCATAACACAAGTCACAAATGGTCAGAGGGGGGGAAAAATGGTTTGGGAATATCAGTTTTCAACTAGCAAGTACAACATCCTTCAACCAGTAGTAGCACGGTGTGGCTACCATGCACAATGAACGACCAAAGTAGGCATATGTACTGCCTTTGACCAAAGAAATCCGCAGTGTGTGGTCAACGTTGACAGCTTGTAATACGAGTCAGAAATGGTCGGAGGGGGAATCAATGGTTTGGGAACACCAAGTATCAAAAAGGAAGCTCAAGAAGCTTCAATACGTTGTGGCACAGTGTGGATACCATGCACGATGACCAACCAAAGTACGCATATGTCACTGACCATGACCAAATAATGGCACTAAGTGTGGTAAACCTTGACAACTGATAACACGAGTCACAAATGGTCAGGGTGGAATATAATTGTTTGTGAGTACTAGTTATCAACTAGCAAGTACAAATACCTTCAATATGTAGTGGCACAGTGTAGCTACAATGCACAATGACCAACCAAAGTATGCATATGTCACTGACCATGAACAAAGAATTTCACTTCATGTGGTCAACATTTACAACTCACAACACGGGTCACAGATAGTCAGAGTGGGCTAACAATGGTTTGGGAACACTAGCTGTCAACAAGAAAGCACAAAGACCTTCGATACGTAATGACACGGCGTGGTAACCATGTACAGTAACAAACCAAAGTAATCATGTGTCACAAACCATGACCAAACGGATTTCACAGTGTGTGGTCAACGTTGAAAACTCATAACACGAGTCACAAATGGTCAGTGGGAGAAAAAATGGGTTGGGAAATCTAGTTATCAACTAGCAAGTAGAAAGATTTTCAACAAGCAGTGGCACGGTGTGTCTAGCGTGCACCGTGACCAACCAAAGGATGCACACGTCACTGACTATGACCGAAGAAGTCCATTATGTGTGGTCAACATTGACAACTCATAACACGATTCACAAATGGTCAGAGGGAGAGACAATGATTTGGGAACCCTATGTATCGACTAGAAAGGACAAAGAACTTCAATATGTAAAGGCACGGTGTGGCTAATATGCACACCAAACAACCAAACTAGGCATATGTCATTGACCATGACGATAGAATTTCAATATGGGTGGTCAACGTTGACCAACCATAACACGAGTCAAAAATGGCCAGGGGAGGAAACAATGCTATGGGAACATCAGTTCTCAACTAGCAAGTACAACGACCTTCAGTCAGTAGTAGCACGGTGTGGCTACCATGCACAATGAACAACCAAAATAGGCATGTGTACTGCCTTTGACCAAAGAAATCTGCTGTGTGTGGTCAACATTGACAACTCATGAAATGAGTCACGAATGGTCAGAGGGGGAAACAATAGTATGGGAAAACCAAGTATTAAAAAGCAAGCACAAGGAGCTTCAATACGCTGTGGCATGGTGTGGATACCATGCACGATGACCAACCAAAGTAAGCACAAGTCACTGACCATGACCAAATAATGGCACTAAGTGTGGTAAACCTTGACAACTCATGACACGAGTCACAAATGGTCAAGGTGGAAGATAATGGTTTGTGAATACTAGTTATCAACTAGCACGTACAGATACCTTCAATATGTAGTGGCACTGGTGGGCTACCATGCATAGTGACCAATCAAAGTATGCATATGTAACTGACCATGAACAAAGAATTTCACTCTATGTGGTCAGCATTCACAGCTCACAACACGAGTCACTGATAGTCAGAGGGGATAACAATGGTTTGGGAACACTATCTATCAACTACAAAGCGCAAAGACCTTCGATACGTAGTGACACGGTGTGGTAACCATGTACAGTGACAAATCAAAGTAGGCATGTGTCAAAAACCATGACCAAACAGATTTCACAATATGTGGTCACAACGTTGAAAACTCATACCACAAGTCACAAATGGTCAGTGGGGGAGACCATGGGTTGGGAACACTAGTTATCAAGTAGCAAGTAGAAAGCTTTTAAAAATGTAGTAGCACGGTGTGGCTAGCGTGCACATTGACCAACCAAAGGATGCATATGTCACTGACTATGACCGAAGAAGTCCACTGTGTATGGTCAACATTGACAACTCATAGCACGAGTCACAAATGGTCATAGGGAGAGACAATGGTTTGGGAACCCAATGTACCAACTAGAAAGGACAAAGAACTTCAATACGTAGTGGTACGGTGTGGCTACTATGCACACCAAACAACCAAACTAGGAATATGTCACTGACCATGACCAGATAATTTCAATATGGGTGGTCAACGTTGACCAACCATAACACGAGTCAAAAATGGTCAGGGTTGGAAACAATGCTATGGGAATGTCAGTTCTCAACTAGCAAGTACAACGACCTTTAGTCAGTAGTAGCACGGTGTGGCTACCATGCAGAATGACCGACCAAAGTAGGCATATGTACTTCCTTTGACCAAAGAAATCCGCTGTGTGTGGTCAATGTTGACAACTCAAAATACGAGTCACAAATGGTCAGAGGGGGAAACAATTGTTTGGGAACACCGAGTATCAAATAGCAAACACAAGGAACTTCAATGGGTTGTGGCACAGTGTGGATACCATGCACCATGACCAACCAAAGTTGGCCTTTTTCACTGACCATGACCAAATAAATGGCACTAAGTGTTGTAAACCTTGACAACTCATAACACGAGTCACAAATGGTCAGGGTGGAATCTAATGGTTTGTGAATACTAGTTATTGACTAGCAAGTACAAATACCTTCAATATGTAGTGGCACAGTGTGGCTACAATGCACAGTGACCAACCAAAGTATGCATATGTCACTGACAATGAACAAAGAATTTCACTTCATGTGGTCAACATTTACAACTCACAACACGGGTCACAGATAGTCAGAGGGGGCGAACAATGGTTTGGGAACACTAGCTGTCAACAAGAAAGCACAAAGACCTTCGATATGTAATGACACAGCGTGGTAACCATGTACAGTAACAAACCAAAGTAGGCATGTGTCACAAACCATGACCAAACGGATTTCACAGTGTGTGGTCAACGTTGAAAACTCATAACACGAGTCACAACTGGTAAGTGGGGGAAACCATGGGTTAGGAACACTAGTTATCAACTAGCAAGTAGAAAGATTTTCAACAAGTAGTGGCACGGTGTGGCTGGAGTGCACAGTGACTAACCAAAAGGTGCATATGTCACTGACTATGACCGAAGAAGCCCATTATGTGTGGTCAACATTGACAACTCATTACACGAGTCACAAATGGTCAGAGGGAGATACAATGGTTTGGGAACCCTATGTATCGACTAGAAAGGACAAGGAAATTCAATACGTAGTGGCACGGTGTGGCTAATATGCACACCAAACAACCAAACTAGGCATATGTCAGTGAGCATGACGAGAGAATTTCAATATGGATGGTCAACGTTGACCAACCATAACACGAGCAAAAAACGGTCAGGGGAGGAAACAATGCTATGGGAATATCAGTTCTCAACTAGCAAGTTCAACGACCTTCAGTCAGTTGTAGCACGGTGTTGCTACCATGCACAATGACCGACCAAAGAAGGCATATGTACTGCCTTTGACCAAAGAAATCCGCTGTGTGTGGTCAACGTTGACAACTCATAATACGAGTCACAAATGGTCAGAGGGGGAAACAATGGTTTGGGAACACCGAGTATCAAATAGCAAGCACAAGGAGCTTCAATACGTTGTGGCACAGTGTGGATACCATGCACGATGACCAACAAAAGTAGGCATATGTCACTGACCATGACCAAATCATGGCATTAAGTGTGGTAAACATTGACAACTCATAACATGAGTCACAAATGGTGAGGGTGGAAGATAATGATTTTTGAATACTAGTTATTGACTAGCAAGTACAAATACCTTCAATATGTAGTGGCACGGTGTGGCTACAATGCACAGTGACCAACCAAAGTATGCATATGTCACTGACCATGAACAAAGAGTTTCACTTCATGTGGTCAATATTTCCAACACACAACACAAGTAGCTGATAGTCAGAGGGGGTAACAATGGTTTGGGAACACTAGTTATCAACAAGAAAGCACAAAGACCTTCGATACTTAATGACACGGCGTGGTAACCATGTACAGTAACAAACCAAAGTAGGCATGTGTCACAAACCATGACCAAACAGATTTCACAGTGTGTGGTGGACGTTAAAAACTCATAACACGAGTCACAACTGGTCAGTGGGGGAGACAATGGGTTGGGAACACTAGTTACTAACTAGCAAGTAGAAAGATTTTCAACAAGTAGTGGCACGGTGTGACTAGCGTGCACAGTGACCAACCAAAGGATGCATATGTCACTGACTATGACCGAAGAAGTCCACTATGTGTGGTCAATATTGACAACTCATAACACCAGTCACAAATGGTCAGAGAAAGAGACAATGGTTTGGGAGCCCTATGTATCAACTAGAAAGGACAAAGAAATTCAGTACGCAGTGGCACGGTGTGGCTACTATGCAAACCAAACAACCAAACTAGGCATATGTCACTGACCATGACTAGATTATTTCAATATGGGTGGTCAACGTTGACCAACCATAACACGAGTCACAAACGGTCAGGGGAGAAAACAATGCTATGGGAATATCAGTTCTCAACTAGCAACTACAACGACCTTCAGTCAGTAGTAGCACGGTGTGGCTACCATGCACAATGACCGACCAAAGGAGGCATATGTACTCCCTTTGGCCAAAGAAATCCGCTGTGTGTGGTCAACGTTGACAACTCATAATACGAGTCACAAACGGTCAGAGGGGGAAACAATGGTTTGGGAACACCAAGTATCAAATAGCAAAAACATGGAGCTTCAATACGTTGTCGCACACTGTGGATACCATGCACGATGAGCAACCAAAGTAGGCATATGTCACTGACCATGACCAAATAATGGCACTAAGTGTGGTAAACCTTGACAACTCATAACACGAGTCACAAATGGTCAGGGTGGAAGATAATGGTTTGTGAATACTAGTTATCGACTAGCAAGTACAAATACCTTCAATATGTAGTGGCACGGTGTGGCTACAATGCACAGTGACCAACCAAAGTAGGCATATGTCACTGACCATGACCAAATAATGGCACTAAGTGTGGTAAACCTTGACAACTCATAACACGAGTCACAAATGGTCAGGGTGGAAGATAATGGTTTGTGAATACTAGTTATCGACTAGCAAGTACAATTACCTTCAATACGTAGTGTCACAGTGTGGCTACAATGCACAGTGACCAACCAAAGTGTGCATATGCCACTGACCATGAACAAAGAATTTCACTTCATGTGGTCAACATTTACAACTCACAACACAAGTAACTGATAGTCACAGGGGGTAACAATGGTTTGGGAACACGAGGTATCAACAAGAAAGCAAAAAGACCTTCAATGTGTAATGACACGGCATGGTAACCATGTATAGTGACAAACCAAAGTAGGCATGAGTCACAAACCATGACCAAACGGATTTCACAGTGTGTGGTCAATGTTGAAAACTCATAACACGAGTCACAAATGGTCAGTTGGGAAGACCATGGGTTGGGAAAACTAGTTATCAGCTAGCAAGTAGAATGTTTTTCAACAAGTAGTGGCACGGTGTGGCTAGCATGCACAGTGACCAACCAAAGGATGCATTTGTCACTGACTATGACCGAAGAAGTCCACTATGTGTGGTCAACATTGACAACTCATAACACGAGTCACAAATGGTCAGAGGGAGAGACAACGGTTTGGGAACCCTATGTATCAACTAGAACGGACAGATGACTTCAATACGTAGTTGCACGGTGTGGCTACTATGCACACCAAACAACCAAACTAGGCATATGTCAGTTACCATGACCGGATCATTTCAATATGGGTGGTCAACATTGACCAACCATAACACAAGTCACAAACAGCCATGGGAGGAAATAATGCTATGGGAATATCAGTTCTCAACTAGCAAGTACAACGACCTTCAGTCAGTAGTCGCACAGTGTGGCTACCATGCACAATGACCGACCAAAGTAGGCATATGTACTGCCTTTGGCCAAAGAAATCCGCTGTGTGTGGTCAACATTGACAACTCATAATACGAGTCACGAATGGTCGGAGGGGGAAACAATGGTTTGGGAACACCAAGTATCAAATAGCAAGCACAAGGAGCTTTTATACGTTGTGGCACAGTGTGGATACCATGCACGATGACCAACCAAAGTAGGCATATGTCACTGACCATGACCAAATAATGGCACTATGTGTGGTAAACCTTGACAACTCATAACACGAGTCACAAATAGTCAGGGTGGAAGATAATGGTTTGTGAATACTAGTTATCAACTAGCAAGTACAAATACCTTAAACATGTAGTGGCACAGTGTGGCTAGAATGCACTGTGACCAAGCAAAGTATGCATATGTGACTGACCATGAACAAAGAATTTCGCTTCATGTCGTCAACATTTACAAATCACAACACGGGTCAGAGATAGTCAGAGGGGGCTATCAATTGTTTGGGAACAATGGCTGTCAAGAAGAAAGCACAAAGACCTTCAATAAGTAATGACACGGCGTGGTAACCATGTACAGTAACAAACCATAGTAGGCATGTGTCACAAACCATGACCAAACGGATTTCACAGTGTGTGGTCAACATTGAAAACTCATAACACAAGTCACAACTGGTCAGTGGGGGAAACCATAGTTTGGGAATACTAGTTATCAACTAGCAAGTAGAAAGACTTTCAACAAGTAGTGGCACGGTGTGGCTAGCGTGCACAGTGACCAACCAAAAGGATGCATATGTCACTGACTATGACCGAAGAAGTCCATTATGTGTGGTCAACATTGAAAACTCATAACACGAGTCACAAATGGTCAGAGGGAGATACAATGGTTTGGGAACCCTATGTATCGACTAGAACGGACAAGGAACTTCAATACGTAGTGGCATGGTGTGGCTAATATGCACACAAAACAACCAAACTAGGCATATGTCACAAACCATGACCAAGGAATTTCAATATAGGTGGTCAACGTTGACCAACCATAACACGGGACAAAAACGGTCAGGGGAGGAAACAATGCTATGAGAATGTCAGTTCTCAACGCGAAAGTACAACGACCTGCAGTCAGTAGTAGCACGGCGTGGCAACCATGCACAATGACCGACAAAAGCAGGCATATGTACTGCCTTTGAGCAAAGAAGTCCGCTATGTGTGGTCAACATTGATTACTCATAATACGAGTCACAAATGTTTAGAGGGGAAAACAATGGTTTGGGAACACCAAGTATCAAATAGCAAGCACAAGGAGATTCAATACGTCGTGGCACGGTGTGGATACCATGCACGATGACCAAACAAAGTAGGCATATGTCACTGACCATGACCAAATAGTGGCACTAAGTGTGGTAAACCTTGACAACTCATAACACGAGTCACAAATGGTCAGGGTGGAATGTAATGGTTTGTTAATACTAGTAATCGACTAGCAAGTACAAATACCTTCAATATGTAGTGGCACAGTGTGGCTACAATGCACAGTGACCAACCAAAGTAGGCATATGTGACTGACCATGAACAAAGAATTTCACTTCATGTGGTCAACATTTACAACTCACAACACGGGTCACATATAGTCAGAGGGGGCTAACAATGGTTTGGGAACACTGGTTGTGAACAAGAAAGCACAAAGACCTTTGATACGTAATGACACGGCGTGGTAACCATGTAAAGTAACAAACCAAAGTAGGCATGTGTAACAAACCATGACCAAACGGATTTCACAGTGTGTGGTCAACGTTGAAAACTCATACCACGAGTCACAACTGGTGAGTGGGGGAAACCTTGGGTTGGGAACACTAGTTATCAACTAGCAAGTAGAAAGCTTTTGAACAAGTA
This sequence comes from Penium margaritaceum, assembly GCA_023375785.1. Classification (NCBI taxonomy): domain Eukaryota; kingdom Viridiplantae; phylum Streptophyta; class Zygnematophyceae; order Desmidiales; family Peniaceae; genus Penium; species Penium margaritaceum. Next base: position 51,415 of record SZWC01010334.1, read on the forward strand.
GTGGCACGGTGTGGCTAGGGTGCATAGTGACCAACCAAAGGATGCATATGTCACTGACTTTGACCGAAGAAGTCCTTTATGTGTGGTCAACATTGACAACTCATAACACGAGTCACAAATGGTCAGAGGGAGATACAATGGTTTGGGAACCCGATGTATGGACTAGAAAGGACAAGGAACTCAAATACGTACTGGCACGGTGTGGCTAATATGCACACCGAACAACCAAACTAGGCATGTGTCACTGACCATGAACACGGAATTTCAATATGGGTGGTCAACGTTGACCAAACATAACACGAGACAAAAACGGTCAGGGGAGGAAACAATGCTATGGGAATATCAGTTCTCAACTAGCAAGTACAAGGACCTGCAGTCAGTAGTAGCACGACGTGGAAACCATGCACAATGACCGACAAAAGTAGGCATATGTACTGCCTTTGAGCAAAGAAACCCGCTATGTGTGGTCAACATTGACAACTCATAAAACAAGTCACAAATGGTCAAAGGGGAAAACAATGGTTTGGGAACACCAAGTATCAAATCGGAAGCACAAGGAGCTTCAATACATTGTGGCACGGTGTGGATACCATGCACGATGACCAACCAAAGAAGGCATATGTCACTGAGCATGACCAAATAATGGCACTAAGTGTGGTAAACCTTGACCACTCATAACATGAGTCACAAATGGTCAGGGTGGAATGTAATGGTTTGTTAATACTAGTTATCGACTAGCAAGTACAAATACCTTCAATATGTAGTGGCACAGTGTGGCTACAATGCACAGTGACCAACCAAAGTATGCATATGTGACTGACCATGAACAAATAATTTCACTTCATGTGGTCAACATTTACAACTCACAACACGGGTCAC
>SZWC01010334.1:85377-96580 GCA_023375785.1 Penium margaritaceum
TTTTGATACTTGGTGTCCCCAAACCATTGTTCCCCCTCTGACCATTTGTGACTCGTATTATGAGCTGTCAATGTTGACCACACATAGCAGATTTCTTTGGTCAAAGGCAGTATATATGCCTACTTTCGTCGTTCATTGTGCATGGTAGCCACACCGTGCTACTACTTACTGAAGGTCGTTGTTTCCTCCCCTAACCGTTGTTGACTCGTGTTATGGTTGGTCAACGTTGACCACTCATGTTGATTTTCTCTGGTCATGGTCAGTGACATATGCCTAGTTTGGTTTTTTGGTGTGCATATAAGCCACGCCGTGCCACTACGCATTGAAGGTCCTTGTCCTTTCTAGTCAATACATAGGTTTCCCAACCCATTGTTTCTCCCTCTGACGATTTGTGACTCGTGTTATGAGTTGTCAATGTTGACCACACATAATGGACTTCTTCAGTCATAGTCAGTGACATATGCATCCGTTGGTTGGTCACTGTGCACGCTAGCCACACCGTGCCACTTCTTGTTGAAAATCTTTCTACTTGCTAGTTGAAAACTAGTGTTCCCAACCCATGGTCTCCCCCACTGACCAGTTGTGACTCCTGTTATGAGTTTCCAACGTTGACCACACACTGTGAAATCCGTTTGGTCATGGTTTTTGACACATGCTTTTTTTGGTTTGTTACTGTACATGGTTACCACGCCGTGTCATTATGACTCAAAGGTCTTTGTGCTTTCTCGTTGACAGCCAGTGTTCCCAAACCATTGTTATCCCCCTCTGACTATCTGTGACCCGTGTTGTGAGTTGTAAATGTTGACCACATGAAGTGAAATTGTTTGTTCATGGTCAGTGACATATGCATACTTTGGTTGGTCACAGTGCATTGTAGCCACACTGTGCCACTACATATTGAAGGTATTTGTACTTGCTAGGCAACAACTAGTATTCATAAACCATTACATTCCACCCTGACCATTTGTGACTCGTGTTATGAGTTGTCAAGGTTTACCACACTTATTGTTTGGTCAAGGTGCCATTGTTTGGTCATGGTCAGTGACACATGCCTACTTTGGTTGGTCATCTTGCATGGTATCCACACCGTGCCACAACGTATTGAAGCTCCTTGTGCTTGCTATCTGATGCTTGGTGTTCCCAAAGCATTGTTTTCCCCTCTGACCATTTGTGACTCATGTTATGAGTTGTCAATGTTGACCACACATTGCGGGTTTCTTTTGTCAAAGGCAGTACATATGCCTACTTTGGTCTGTCATTGTTCATGGTAGCCACACCGTGCTACTAGTGAATGAAGGTCGTTGTACTTGCAAGCTTAGAACTGATATTCCCATAGCATTGTTTCCTCCCCTGAACGTCTGTGACTCGTGTTATGGTTGGTCAATGTTGACCACGCATATTGAAATTATCTGGTCATGTTCAGTGACATATGCCTAGTTTGGTTGTTTGGTGTGCATAGTAGCCACACCGTACCACTAGGTATTGAAGTTCTTTGTCCTTTCTAGTTGATACATAGGGTTCCCAAACCATTATCTCTCCCTTTGACCAGCTGTGAGTCGTCTTATGAGTTGTCAATGTTGACAACACATAGTGGACTTCTTCGGTCATAGTCAGTGACATATGCATCCTTTGGTTGGTCACTGTGCACGCTAGCCACACCGTGCCACTACTTGTTGAAAACAATTCAACTTGCTAGTTGATGACTAGTGTTCCCAACCCATGGTCTCCCCCACTGACCATTTGTGACTCGTGGTATGAGTTTTCAACGTTGACCACACACTGTGAAATCCGTTTGGTCATCGTTTGTGACACATGCCTACTTTGGTTTTTCACTGTACATGATTACCACGCCGTGTCACTACGTATCGAAGGTCTTCGTGCTTTCTAGCTGATAGCTAGTGTTCTCAAAGCACTGTTACCCCCTCTGACTATCACTGACTCGTGTTGTGAGTTGTTAACGCTGACCACATGAAGTGAAGTTCTTTGTTCATGGTCAGTGACATATGCATACTTTGGTTGGCTACTGTGCATGGTAGCCACGCTGTGCCACTACATATTGAAGGGATTTGTACTTGCTAGTCGATGACTAGTATTCACAAACCATTATCTTCCACCCTGACGATTTGTGACTCGTGTTATGAGTTGTCAAGGTTTACCACACTTAGTGCCATTATTTGGTCATGGTCAGTGACATACGCCTACTTTGCTTTGTCATCGTGCATGGTATCCACACAGTGCCACAACGTATTGAAGCTCCTTGTGCTTGCTTTTTGATACTTGGTGTTCCCAAAGCATTGTTTTTCCCTCTGACCATTTGTGACTCGTATTATGAGTTGTCAATGTTGACCACACACAGCGGGTTTCTTTGCTCAAAGGCAGTACATATGCCTTCTTTGGTCCGTCATTGTGCATGGTTGCCACGCCGTGCTACTACTAACTGAAGGTCGTTGTTCTTTCTCGTTGAGAACTGATGTTCCCATAGCATTTTTTCCTCCCCTGACCGTTTGTGACTCGTGTTATTGTTGGTTAACGTTGATCACCCATATTGAAATTATCTGGTCATGGTCAGTGACATATGCCTAGTTTGATTGTTTGGTGTGCATAGTAGCCACACCGTGCCACTAGGTATTGAAGTTCTTTGTTCTTTCTAGTGGATGAGTATAGTTCCCACATCATTGTCTCTCCCTCTGACCATTTGTGACTCGTGTTATGAGTTGTCAATGTTGACCACACATAGTGGACTTCTTTGGTCATAGCCAGTGACATATGCATCCTTTGGTTTGTCACTGTGCACGCTAGCCACACCGTGCCACTTCTTGTTGAAAATATTTCTACTTGCTAGTTGATAACTAGTGTTCCCAACCTATGGTCTCCCCCACTGACCATTTGTGACTCGTGTTATGAGTTTTCAACGTTGACCACACATTGTGAAATCCGTTTGGTGATGGTTTGTGACACATGCCTACTTTGGTTTGTCACTGTACATGGTTACCACACCGTGTCATTACATATCGAAGGTCTTTGTGCTTTCTTGTTGACAGATAGTGTTCCAAAGCCATTGTTAGCCCCCTCTGACTATCTGTGACCCGTGTTGTGAGTTGTAAATGTTGAACACATGAAGTGAAATTCTTTTTTCATGGTCAGTGACCTATGCATACTTTGGTTGGTCAATGTGCATTATAGCCACACTGTGCGACTACATTTTGAAGTTATTTGTACTTGCTAGTCGATAACTAGTATTCACAAATCATTATCTTCCACCCTGACCATTTGTGACTCGTGTTATGAGTTGTCAAGGTTTACCACACTTAGTGCCATTATTTGGTCATGGTCACTGACATATGCCTACTTTGGTTGGTAATCGTGCATGGTATCCACACTGTGCCATAACGTATTGAAGCTCCTTTCGCTTGCTATTTTATACTTGGTGTTGCCAAACCATTGTTTCCCCCTATGACCATTTGTGACTCGTATTATGAGTTGTCAACGTTGACCATACACAGCGGATTTGTTTGGTCAAAGGCAGTATATATGCCTGCTTTGGTCAGTCATTGTGCATGGTAGCCACACCGTGCTACTAGTGACTGAAGGTCATTGTACTTGCTAGTTCAAAACTGATGTTCCCATAGCATTGTTTCCTCCCCTTGGGAAAGCATGAGGATTGCAAGGACCGGAACAGGTATTGGCAGTGCCGAGACATGGGCTAGGAGGTCGCAGCGCTGAGGCACGAGCGGAATGAGGACGAGGGTTGGAGCGATCACACACAGACCAATGACTAGAGGTAACGGCTGAGACATTGATGTGGGCATGCACAAAGATGGGGACCAATGACTAGAGGTCACGGCTGACACATTATCACTGTTTAAATTGTGCTTTTGTCACACCTTCTCCATGGCTATGGTGCTTTGGTCACATTATCGCTATTTCAATGGTGCTTTAGTCACACTTTCATTGTGTCTATGGTGATTAAATCACATTATCGCTGCTTCAATGGTCCTTTGGTCACACCTTCATTATGTATATAGTGCTTAGGTGACATCATCACTGTATCATTGGTGCTTTGGTCACACTTTAACTGTGTCTCTAGTTCTTGGGTCACATTATCACTGTCTCAGTGGTGCTTTAGTCACATGTTTACCATGCCTATGGTTCTTAGGTCAAACTATCACTGTCTCAATGGTGCTTTGGTCACATTTTCACTGTGTATATGGTGCTTTGGTCCCATTAACACTGTTTCAATGGTGCTTCGGTCACACTTTCACTGTGTTTGTGTTGCCTTGGTCACATTATCACATTTTCAATGGTGCTTTGGTCACACATTTATTGTCTGTGGTGCTTTGCTCACACTATCACTATTTTAATGGTGCTAGGTCACACCTTCACTGTGTCTATGGTGCTTAGGGCACATTACCACTATTTCTATGGTTTTTGGGTCACTCTTTCACTATGTATATGGTTCTTTGGTCACATTATCACCATGTTCATGGTCCTTTTGTCACACATTTACTGTGTTGTATAGGTCTTAGGTCAGATTATCACTGTTTAAATGGTGCTTTGGTCACACTTTCATTGTGTCTATAGTACTTAGGTCATATTATCGTAGTTTCCACTGTGCTTTGGTCACACGTTTACTGTGTCTTTGGTGCTTAGGTCACATTATCACTGTCTCAACGGTGCTTTGGTCATACTTTCACTGTATCTATAGTGCTTATATCCCATTATCATTGTTTGAATGGTGCTTTGGTCATGTTTTCACTGTGTCTCTGGTGCTTTGGTATGATTATCAATGTTTCAATGGTGCTTTGGTCACACGTTTACTGTCTATGGTGCGTTGGTCACATCATGACTTCTTCAATGGTGCGTTGGTCACACTTTCACTGTGTATATGGTGCTTTGGTCACATAATGACAGTGTCAATGATGCTTTGGTTACACTTTCAGTGTGTCTCTGGTGCTTAGGTCCAATTATCACCGTTTCAATGGTGCGTTGGTCACACTTCTACTGTGTCTATGGTGCTTTGGTCACATTCTCACTGTTTCAATCTTACTTTGGTCACACGTTCACTCTGTCTATTGTGCTTTGGTCATAGTATCACTGTGTCAAGGGTGCTTTCGTCACCATTTCACTGTGAATATGGTGCATTGGTTACATTTTCACACTTTTAATGGTGCTTTGGTCACACGTTTACCGTGTCTATGGTGCTTTGGTCATGTTATCACTCTTTCTATGGGTTTTTTGTCACACTTGCACTGTGTCTATAGGGCTTAGGTGACATTTTCATGTTTCAATGGTGTTTTGGTCGCACTTTCACTTTGTCTATAGTCCTTATGTCCTATTATCACTGTTTCAACGGTCTTTTGGTCATGCTTTCACTGTGTCTATGGTGCTTAAGTCACATTCTCATTGCTTTAATGGTGCTTTGTTCACACTTTCACTCCGTCTATGGAGCTTTGGTCACATTATCACAGTTTCAATGGTGCTTTGGTCAAACGTTCACTGTGTCTATGGTGCTTTGGTCATATCATAACTGTTCCAATGGTGCTTTGGTCACATTTTCACTGTGTCTATGGTGCTTTGGTCACATTATCACTGTTTCAATGGTGCTTTGGTCACACTTTCAACGTGTTTATGGTGCGTATGACACATTATCACTGTTTCAATGGTGTTTTGGTCATACGTTTATGTGTCCATGGTACTTTGGTCATGTTATCGCAACTTCATTGGTGCTTTGGTTACAATTTCAATGTGTCTGTGGTGTTTAGGTCACATAATAACTGTTTTAGTGGTACAATGGTCACACTTTCATTGTGTCTATGGTTCTTTGGTCACATTCTCACTGTTTCAATCTTACTTTGGTCACACGTTCACTCTGTCTATTGTGCTTTGGTCATAGTATCACTGTGTCAAGGGTGCTTTCGTCACCATTTCACTGTGAATATGGTGCATTGGTTACATTTTCACACTTTTAATGGTGCTTTGGTCTCAATTTCAGTGTGTATATGGTGCTATGGTCACATTATGATTGTTTCAGCTGTGCTTCGGTCACACCTTCACTACGTCTATGGTGCTTTGGTCACATTCTCACTGTTTCAATCTTACTTTGGTCACACGTTCACTCTGTCTATTGTGCTTTGGTCATAGTATCACTGTGTCAAGGGTGCTTTCGTCACCATTTCACTGTGAATATGGTGCATTGGTTACATTTTCACACTTTTAATGGTGCTTTGGTCTCAATTTCAGTGTGTATATGGTGCTATGGTCACATTATGATTGTTTCAGCTGTGCTTCGGTCACACCTTCACTACGTCTATGGTGCTTTGGTCACATTCTCACTGTTTCAATCTTACTTTGGTCACACGTTCACTCTGTCTATTGTGCTTTGGTCATAGTATCACTGTGTCAAGGGTGCTTTCGTCACCATTTCACTGTGAATATGGTGCATTGGTTACATTTTCACACTTTTAATGGTGCTTTGGTCACACGTTCACTGTGTCTATGGTGCTTTGGTCACATTCTCACAGTTTCAATGGTGCTTCACTCACATTTTAACTTTGTCCATGGTGCTTTGGTCACATAATCAATGTTTCAATGGCTCTTTGGTCACACTCTCACTGTGTCTATTGTGCTTTGGTTGTAAAATCACAGTTTCATTGGTGCTTTGCTCACATGTTTATTTTGACTTTGGTGCTTTGATCCAATAATCACTGTTTTAATTGTGATTTGGTCACACTTTCACTGTGTCTATAACGCCCAGGTCACACTTCTAATGGTGCTGTGGTCACACTTTCACGGTGTCCGTCGTGCGTTGGTTACATTCTCACAGTTTCAATGGTGCTGTGGTCATACGTTTACCGTATCTATGGTGCTTTGGTCATATTATTACTATTTCAATGGTGATGTGGTCATACTTACACTATGTCTACAATGCTTAGGTCATATTATCACTCTTTTGATGGTGCTTTGGTCACACTTTCACTGTGTTTATAGTGCTTAGGTCACATTTTCACAGTTTCAATGGTGCTTTGGTCACACTTTCACTGTGTCTATAGTGCCTTGGTCACATCATCACTTTTTCAATGGTGCTTTGGTCATACTTTTATTGTCTGTGGTGCTTTGGTCACATTATCACTGTTTTAATGGTGCTTTGGTCTCAATTTCAGTGTGTATATGGTGCTATGGTCACATTATGATTGTTTCAGCTGTGCTTCGGTCACACCTTCACTACGTCTATGGTGCTTTGGTCACATTATCACTGTTTCAATGGTACTTTGGTCACACCTTCACTGTGTCTATGGTGATTAGGTCACATTATCACTACTTCAATGGTGCTTTGGTCACACTTTCATTGTGTCTTCGGTGCTTTGGTTACATTTCACTCTTTCAATGGTACTTTGGTCACACTTTTACCATGTATATGGTGCTTTTGTCATGTTATCACCGTTTCAATGGTGCTTTGGTCACACTTTCATTGTGTCTTCGGTGCTTTGGTTACATTTCACTCTTTCAATGGTACTTTGGTCACACTTTTACCATGTATATGGTGCTTTTGTCATGTTATCACCGTTTCAATGGTGCTTTGGTCACACTTTCATTGTGTCTTCGGTGCTTTGGTTACATTTCACTCTTTCAATGGTACTTTGGTCACACTTTTACCATGTATATGGTGCTTTTGTCATGTTATCACCGTTTCAATGGTGCTTTGGTCACACTTTCATTGTGTCTTCGGTGCTTTGGTTACATTTCACTCTTTCAATGGTACTTTGGTCACACTTTTACCATGTATATGGTGCTTTTGTCATGTTATCACCGTTTCAATGGTGCTTTGGTCACACTTTCATTGTGTCTTCGGTGCTTTGGTTACATTTCACTCTTTCAATGGTACTTTGGTCACACTTTTACCATGTATATGGTGCTTTTGTCATGTTATCACCGTTTCAATGGTGCTTTGGTCACACTTTCATTGTGTCTTCGGTGCTTTGGTTACATTTCACTCTTTCAATGGTACTTTGGTCACACTTTTACCATGTATATGGTGCTTTTGTCATGTTATCACCGTTTCAATGGTGCTTTGGTCACACTTTCATTGTGTCTTCGGTGCTTTGGTTACATTTCACTCTTTCAATGGTACTTTGGTCACACTTTTACCATGTATATGGTGCTTTTGTCATGTTATCACCGTTTCAATGGTGCTTTGGTCACACTTTCATTGTGTCTTCGGTGCTTTGGTTACATTTCACTCTTTCAATGGTACTTTGGTCACACTTTTACCATGTATATGGTGCTTTTGTCATGTTATCACCGTTTCAATGGTGCTTTGGTCACACTTTCATTGTGTCTTCGGTGCTTTGGTTACATTTCACTCTTTCAATGGTACTTTGGTCACACTTTTACCATGTATATGGTGCTTTTGTCATGTTATCACCGTTTCAATGGTGCTTTGGTCACACTTTCATTGTGTCTTCGGTGCTTTGGTTACATTTCACTCTTTCAATGGTACTTTGGTCACACTTTTACCATGTATATGGTGCTTTTGTCATGTTATCACCGTTTCAATGGTGCTTTGGTCACACTTTCATTGTGTCTTCGGTGCTTTGGTTACATTTCACTCTTTCAATGGTACTTTGGTCACACTTTTACCATGTATATGGTGCTTTTGTCATGTTATCACCGTTTCAATGGTGCTTTGGTCACACTTTCATTGTGTCTTCGGTGCTTTGGTTACATTTCACTCTTTCAATGGTACTTTGGTCACACTTTTACCATGTATATGGTGCTTTTGTCATGTTATCACCGTTTCAATGGTGCTTTGGTCACACTTTCATTGTGTCTTCGGTGCTTTGGTTACATTTCACTCTTTCAATGGTACTTTGGTCACACTTTTACCATGTATATGGTGCTTTTGTCATGTTATCACCGTTTCAATGGTGCTTTGGTCACACTTTCATTGTGTCTTCGGTGCTTTGGTTACATTTCACTCTTTCAATGGTACTTTGGTCACACTTTTACCATGTATATGGTGCTTTTGTCATGTTATCACCGTTTCAATGGTGCTTTGGTCACACTTTCATTGTGTCTTCGGTGCTTTGGTTACATTTCACTCTTTCAATGGTACTTTGGTCACACTTTTACCATGTATATGGTGCTTTTGTCATGTTATCACCGTTTCAATGGTGCTTTGGTCACACTTTCATTGTGTCTTCGGTGCTTTGGTTACATTTCACTCTTTCAATGGTACTTTGGTCACACTTTTACCATGTATATGGTGCTTTTGTCATGTTATCACCGTTTCAATGGTGCTTTGGTCACACTTTCATTGTGTCTTCGGTGCTTTGGTTACATTTCACTCTTTCAATGGTACTTTGGTCACACTTTTACCATGTATATGGTGCTTTTGTCATGTTATCACCGTTTCAATGGTGCTTTGGTCACACTTTCATTGTGTCTTCGGTGCTTTGGTTACATTTCACTCTTTCAATGGTACTTTGGTCACACTTTTACCATGTATATGGTGCTTTTGTCATGTTATCACCGTTTCAATGGTGCTTTGGTCACACTTTCATTGTGTCTTCGGTGCTTTGGTTACATTTCACTCTTTCAATGGTACTTTGGTCACACTTTTACCATGTATATGGTGCTTTTGTCATGTTATCACCGTTTCAATGGTGCTTTGGTCACACTTTCACTGTGTCTATGGTGCTTTGGTCACATTATCACTGTTTCAATGGTGCTTTGGTCACACATGTACTGTGTCTATGGTACGTTGGTCACATTCTCACTCTTTCAATGGTGCTCGGTCACAGTTTTACTCTTTCTATGGTGCTTTGGTTACATTATCACTATTCCAATGGTGCTTTGGTCACACTTTCACTGTTTCTATGGTGCTTTGGTTACATTATCACTATTTAAATGGTGCTTTGGCCACACTTTTATTGTTTCTATGGTGCTTTGGTCATATAATTGCTCTTTCACTGGTGTTTTGGTCACACTTTCACCGTGTCTATGGTGCTTTGGTGACATTATCACTGTTTTAGTGGTGCTTTGGTCACACTTTCACCCCGTCTATGGTGCGTATGTCACAGTTTCATGGTTTCAATGGTGCTTTGGTCACACTTTGACTCTGTCTATAGTGCCTAGGTTACATTATCACTATTTCAATGGTGCTTTGGTCACATTTTCACTATGTCTATGGTGCTCAAGTCACATTATCAGTGACTCAATGGTGCTTAGGTCACACTTTCACTATGTCTATGGTGGTTTGGTCACATTTTTGTTGTCCATGGTGCTTTGGTCACACTTTTACTGTTTGTATGGTGTCTTGCTCACACTATCATCGTTTCAATGGCGCTTTGGTTATACTTTCTTTGTGTCTATGGTGCTTAGGTCACATTCTCACTTTTTCAATGGTGCATTGGTCACAATCTTACTCTTTCTATGGTGCGTTGGTCACATTATCATTGTTATAATGGTGCTTTGGTCACACTTTCACTGTGTATATGGTGCTTTGGTTACATTATCACGGCTTCAATGGTGCTTTAGTCACACATTTATTGTGTATATGGTGCTTTGGTCATATTATCATTGCTTCAATGGTGCTTTGGTCACACTTTCATTGTTTCTATGGTACTTAGGTCACGTCATCACTCTTTCAATGGTCTTTTGGTCACACCTTCACCGTGTCTTTGGTGCTTTGATCACATTATTAGTGTTTCAGTGGAGCTTTGGTCACACTCTTACTGTGGCTATGGTGCTTAGGACACATTATCAAGGTTTTCATCTTTCTTTTGTCATACGTTTGCCGTGTCTACGGTGCTTGTGTCACATTATCACTGTTCAGTGGTGCTATGGTCACACCTTCACTATGTCTATGCTGCTTTGGTCAAATTGTTACTGATTTAACGGTGCTTTGGTCACACCTAGAGATTTTCTATGGTACTTTGGTCACATTGTCACTGTTTCAATAGCTCTTTTGTCACACTTTCACTTTGTCTATATTGCTTTGATCACATCATTTCTAATTCAATGGTACTTTGGTCACACGTTCACTGTGTGTACAGTGCTGAGTTTACATTAGCGCTATTTCAATGGTGCTTTGGTCACAGTTTAACTGTGTCTATGGTGGTTAGGTCACATTTTCACTGACTCAAGGATGCTTAGGTCACACTTTCACTATGTCTATGGAGCTTAGGTCACAATGTCACTATTT